>CBVK0101167684.1:0-26238 GCA_900067695.1 Picea abies
ACCTAGAAAGTACCAAAATTGATGACAAATTATATAATGATCCATTTTAGGTCACACAACATGGGATTTGAATTTGGGTAGGGAGGGTAACAATTTTTCATGTCAACGATTTTTATAATATTATAAAATATATAGTAAAATTTATTCAATTTAATTAAAAAATTTTATTTGTAAATATGTTATATATTTTTTTATGCTCATTTTTTTTAATTATAAAATAATATTACAATTATAACTTGATGATGATGATGTTTATCATCACTTATGATAAGTTAAAATTATGAGACAAATAGAATGAATTAGACTAAAGTTTTTTAATTTTAAGATATCGTTTTTATATTTGAATGTGTATTGAATTCATTATGATTTTTATGAGATAGGATGATCTAAAGAATAATTAATTAATTAAGTTATGAAATTGGGTAAAGTTACTTCTTATATTATTAAAGGTGGGTTCACTAAAAAGAAATGATGTTCACTCTCAACCTCCTTTTACAACAAATTGTATAAATTCATTGATCCCAAAGTGTTTTCGAGAGGACCATGAACATTGGTCCCAATTTTGACAATATTGATTTTGTTATTTTTGTTCATGATGTTGGAAAAATAGTTTTAATCAACCACATTAGGTTTTATAAAACTAGTGTAGCATTTCAACTTCCAATTATTATTGATTTCCGTGTCATTACAAGGATTATCTTTAAATTGCATAGGGGTGTGAGTTTTAATATTATTGATATTATTAATTTGATTGTCTTTTCTATATTCCAATTGTTAAGCCAAGCCTCAAAATCTCTAGCTCAACCTCTTTTGAGTTTGTGTTTCTTATCGCTCACATTAGAAGTGATAATAACGAGTTTATCCTTGCTCAACTTTGACAATGATGTAATAGCTTTAGATTACACAAAAGTACACCCAAAGTCAATTAAAAGAATGTGGTAAAGAGTGTTGCATTTAATTTTGAAATTACATGTTAAGTAACTTTTTTTTGAATTTGCTAAATTTTATTCAAGTTTTAATAGAGACATTGCAATCATAAAGAATAAATGAAGAATAAATGGATAAAAAAATTATTGAAAAATAATTTTCTACTTATAACAAAACCAAAGTCCAACATTTCTATATCTATTTTCAAGACCATACTAAGCTTTTCAATATGAATAATTCTTTTCTCACAATTTAAATGAAAATTGAAAATTATACCTAAATATTCGTAACATTACATTATACTTATTTAAAACTATTATCACTGTATAAAATCAAAGAATTTTTTTTCTTTAAATTTATTATCATAATCTTTATAATCTAGTAATATTAGATATACATTTTTTTTTAATTTAAAATAAAAAATTTAAATATATAGTTTTTGCACAATAAATTTTTTATACTAGTAAGGCTCAATAATAATATATGATTTTATTTTAAATATAATTTTCTATATTAAAAACATATTTTTTCTTCTAATAAGGTGTTTTTTTTTAAATTTTAAGATGATTTTTGTTTTAACATGGGTGTGATAGTAAATAATGACAAAACAAAGTTTATGATAATCAAATTCAAAAAAATTACTTATACTAATTTTGTGTATGGCAATGAAAATTTAGAGAAATTAGTTCATTCAAATATATAGGAGTTGACCTTCATCACAATCTTAACTAGAACTATAAAATTGAGAAAATGATCAATAGAGGATGAAACTACCTATTTTGGTTTAAAAAACAATAGGAAATTAATTAGATTCTAGTTGTGGGAAAAAATGAAACTCCACTTTGAGACTCTCTTCACCCCTATTATTTTATATGGACAACACCTCTAGAGAATCATGGAGAAAGATCAAACAAATCCATAAACATTTTATAATGTATAATCTTCAAATTAAAATCAATACACTCTATCCTATCCTCATAATAGAAGTTAGTACCTAATGTACAAACACAAGACAACTAAGATCGCCTCAAACTCCAATTAAAGCCACATGTGACTTAAGAGGGGTTGGCATAAAGATGCCAAGTCTTGGCTAAATTATTAGATAATAAAGGAGGGGGTCACTCTATCGAATATTGATACCATTAAAAACACTATCACATTTAAATCTAAAGAAAAATTATGAAGTGATAAAAAATTGAAGGGTAAGAGAAAATTAAAATACTATAAAGAAATCATTATATCTAACCTATAAAATCAAAAGTATCTTTTTATTATAACTACTATAAAAAAGAAAATCAACATTGTTAAATAAAAAGGAATTCTCACTATATCTCCATAATAAAATAGAGCGTTAGTCAATTAAAACCACGTGAAGTAAAAGAATTTATCATCTTTCTGATAGTGGAGATAGTGGAGGGTAAAAATCACTGTTCTTAACTTTATATAGAGATTCTCTAATATTTTGGAAGGCAAAAATAAAATTTTGGTGTGATCCTGATTACCCAACTTCTTCTATGCCGGCGCCGTCAACACGAACCCAATTACCACTCCCTGTCCACGTCATCGACTCGCTTCTCCACGTCTCTAGAAGCATCTATACTTGGGCATTTACTGACATGGCAGACACGAAACCTTATCTTCTTCTATGCCGGCGTCGTCAACACGACCCCAACTACTATTACCCGTCCACGTCATCTAGTCGCTTCTCCACATTTCTGAAGTATCTACACGTGGGCATTTACTGGCGTGGCAGATACAAAAGTCAGCTAAATCCGGTCAGACAGAATAGATGGCCTCTACAATTTCAAACAAACCGTTAAACATAAAGTACTAATTTATTTCATTTTTGGGTATACTCCATTTTTAATTTTTTTCTAAATTGTACTAATTTGAGTGGTTGTAAAATAATTACAAATTTTAGTTTTTTATTAATTAAATAAAATTATATATTTATTTATTTTTTATAAATAAATTACATAATTTTATTTATTTATTAACTTAATATTTTTTCTTAAAAAAAATTCTAATAATTTTATTTACTAGGTAGAATAAAATTACAATCTTATAGGTCTAAGATATTCTTTTGGTTGAGAGTCTACAAAAAGAGTCAAAAGATTTCACTTGTAGTATCATTTAAACTTTATACATATATCATAATTTAAGTAAGGTACTAGCCTCCCAAAAATTTTGGATAATAAAACAATTGTTTGAAATTCCATGTAGTATGCATAAAACTATCGAACATGATTTTGATTTTAAGAATAGTTTTTTGTATCATCTACTAAGTAGGTCTTAGAATATCGGTATAAAGTATGAAAAATACATAAAAGTCAAAAGAAAAAGAAATTTATGTTAGTTGGAGCCAAGAGTCATGAAGATATTATGTGGAATCATCTCGGGATTTTTCATATATCTTCCATGAGCCTCTATCCATTTCCAAGCTAGCTTTTGAAAGACGATCCATTTCATGGTTTCACTCCTTGTTAACATGATCAAAAGTGAGATGAGTGGAGTCCTAAAGGTTGCTTTTGATATTCTAGAATAATGGCATAAGAGTGTCATTATGCATGGAGAAATCCCCATTCATTCATTTTATAACCAATTGGGAATCCCTATATATGTGAAGTTGAGATATTCCTCTTTTCCAAGCTAGATGTAGGGTATGTTTTAGTACCATGAGTTTGCTAAAATTATTTGTGGCTTGCCCAAGCCCTATTGAGAAAGAAATTGATTGATTTCTTGAAATATGAAGGATCTTGCATGCCCCTCTCATAGAGGGGTCCCTTTGGGCTTCCCCATCAAAGAAATCCCAAGGATTATTGATTTGTATATTACTTTCATGTTGCATTATGATTTGCTTGGTCTTGTTACCTTGAGAATAAGCTGAGAGATTAACTAAGCTTTGAGTAGCACAAATTTGAGGAGATCTTATCTTCAAAAAGTGTGTGGTTCCCGGCTATCCATATACCCCAAGCCATTGTCAAGGGGAGTGCTTTTCACTTGTGAGTATGTTGATTGTTGAACCAAGTTTTCAAAGCTTCCTCAATAGTGACTCCATCCCACCCCTCGAGAGGCCCCTATGTTTCTGTGAATCTCTATCCAGGCCTCCATAGTGAATTTGCATTCCAGAAAGAGGTGATGATTAGTCCTTACATCTTGTCGACAAAGGAAACATCTTCTAGGGCCTTGAAAGCTCATTTTTTGCAATTTGTCCCATGTGAGGGCTTTGCTATGCAACAAGAGTCACATGAATAACTTTTCCTTTGGAAGGAATTTTAATTTCTAAAGTTTTTTCCCCCACCATGGTGGAGGATCTTCTCTAGATTCATGGGCTAGTGTTGAGTATCTAAGTCACGAAACATATTTTCTCAAGGGGTTTAGGGACCATAGTAGCTAATCTTCCTGTTATGTGGGGGATACATATGTGTTTTGGAGTGTTATGATGTAATTGTTCCATAAAGGTTCATGGTCACACTCAATTCCTAATTCCCCCTGGGTTCGTCTATTTACATAGTCCCTTCTCATAATTTGGTTGAGGTAGTATAAAATTCCCTCGTTGAGATCCCTGATAAAGTGGTTAGGAAGGAGATGGTTATTCTCCAAAGAAACCATTTGCATATTAGTGGAAATGAATTTATAATGGTTTTCCATATAATGGATCCATTATGAACTTTTTTGACAGGTTTTCGAATCCACTCTACCATGGTATCTTGGGGAAAATATTTTACCTTTGTGTTTTGTGCCCATAGCCTAGTTCCTTGTATTAGCCCCCACACATTTTTTCTAGCCAAATCTTTGGAGAAGAGGAAGATTTTTTGTCCTCAATTCCATCCCAAAGAAAGCAGAAAGACAACTATCGGTTTTTTCCTAGGATGCCTATTGGGATCCAAGCATGTAATACCCCTAGGATGAATGCTAATTGTAAATGTACATATGTTTTATAGGCTGGTGAGCCAGGATATTTTGGGATAAGGGTTCCTTTGTATATATGTTTTGAGGCCATAGTGCTTGTGTGATCAGGCCAGGTAGCCTATGAGTTGAAAGGCCATCAAGCCTAACAATTGTAATATGTAATCACACTCAAATATATTAATAAATTACATCACTTCTATTGACCAAGTCGGATGAAAGAGTATGGGGGGTTAGGACTCCATGAGAGGGATAGGACTTGAGAGGAAAAGGGGCCAAGTCGAGGGGGATTAAGCCAAAGGAATAAAATAATATTATTCCTAAGTCCTAAGTCTTGTGATATAATTTTATCCTAAGTTCCTAAGTGAAGGAATGAATCATCAAGTGGAGTCAAAGGTAGTTCCTATAATGACAAGTGTCAAGATATGAACATGCATGCATAATGTTGGGAATCTAGTGTAATTCTCAATCTTTCCAACCATTCACTCAAGCATTCCATTCCATTATCCATACCTTTGCTGGAGAGGGAGAGTTGTGAAGTAGGATACCTTGTAAATACTTGGGGGTTTGGGTTGAAGAAGTAGGTTGTCAGGCATGTGGAGAAATCTCTATGGGTGAGAGAACCCCTGGGACTAGGTTTCCCTGTGTGATGGCTTAGTGGGTGTTGTAACTCCTTGAGCATCCTTGTGTTCCAAGTGTCATAGAGCTCTAAGACTTTCTCATTGACCTGTTGTTGAAGCCTTGAAAGGGAAGTGGGACAATGAAAGGACTATTGAGCAGAGAAGGGGTACATTTAATAGAGTGGGATTGGCTATGAGGAATGAGAAGTTGTGAGCTGGAAATTGTTGCTAGAGTTAGCACCCAGGCCTGTCCTTTATTGTGTTTTCTATCAGACCCTAGTTTGTCTTAGCTAGCCTTTTCCTTGGTGGAATCATAGCCCTAGCTTAGGAGTGACCTGTTGTTGAGAGTGCATGAAGAACAAAGTCTACGACTAGAAGGAATGTCTAAGGTCTACAAGCAATTGATGATTTTAAATAAAAGATAAGTGTCTTTTATGTGTTATAATGATTTATGTGTGGCTAATTATGTTAATTATGTTGGGGTAGATTTGTATATATTTATGCATGTACATATGATATTAGGACTGCATAATTGTGTTCATATGCAGGGCATGGTAAATAATAAATGATATTAGAGAAAAAAAAGTGTGTGGCTTGGATCAGCTTGGAGGTTGGGGACATTACAAAGAAAGAGAGGTCCAGTAGATTGGGATGGCTTCTCAAACAACCTTACTATAAAAAAGAACATGATCTAGATAGCCATTTGTTTCCCTAGGTGTGAACTTTGCTTTCCAACTTCACCAAAATCCATAACCAGTCATTTTTGTGGTAATCACTCGTTTTGAGCATGAATCCCAAGTACTTAAATTTTTTCCCTAAGTCTTCTACCTATAGTGAGAGAATTTGGGATATTGTATTATTTTCCTATTGAGAGAGTCCCCAAGTATATAGAGATGATTTTTCTTTATTGATGAGCATCTCAATGGCTTTACAAAAAATGTTCACCAACTCTTCAAGATGCTCTACATATCTAATGTTCCCTTCACAAAATATTAGGATATCATCAACAAAAAGTAAATGGGAAATGGTGCATATGGGACTTATAGTGATACCTTTCAGTTGGCCTCCAACTAAGGCATCCTTCAACAACTTGTTGAGGCCTTCTGCAAATAAAAGGAAGAGAATGGGAGAGAATGGGAACCCCTGTCTTAGACCTCTTTTCACTTTGAAGAAAGGTGTTGAGAAACCATCTATGAGAAGAGAAAAGGAGGTAGTGCTAATGCAGTTCATGATCCAAGTGACAAAGGAGTGACAAAATTCCAAATGACTAAGTAGTAATATGACATACAACCAACTTACTCTATCAAAGGCCTTGGATAAGTCAACCTTGAAAGTAAGGGCCCTTTGATTGCCAATGTGAATGGAGTGCATACCCTCTTGAGCAAGTTCAATTGCCTCATGTATTTGTCTTCCTCATAAAAATCCAAATTGTTTAGGTGAGATGCGTGTGGAGAGAATGTCTTTTAACCTTCTTCCTATTAGCTTTGAGATGATTTTATATATGTTTCTACATAGAGGGATATGCCTAAATTGTTCAAAGGTGGATGGGTTGTCTGATTTGGGGATAAGAGTGATGAAAGTAGAGTTTTAGGCCACCAACAATATTTTTCCAATGGATTTGGAGTACTCCACTACCTTTAAAATATTATCGTTTAGGATTTCAAAATAGGTAGTGCAAAATTCTAGTAGGAGTTCATCAAATCCAGGGATTTTGTCCTTCTTGAAGTTGTGCAAGACCCCTTGAAGTTCCTCCTTTGAGAACTCTTCCAATAGTTGTTTGTTTCCCCCCGGTCTATAAACTGGGGAAATGAGAAGCCACATTTAGAATTTCATCTATTGCTGCTCAAGAATCAGACTTGAATAAGATCCTAAAGTATAGAGTCCCTTCCTTAGATATATTTGAAAATGAAGTTACTTTTATCCCATTTGCTCTATCAATTTCCCAAATAGTGTTTATTGACTTCCTGCTCTTTGCAACCTAGTGGAATAACTCTGTGTTATTGTCACCAATGTGAAATCAATTATCTCTACTCTTTATCCTCCATTCTTGTTCCCTTTCTAGCATGATTTTCCTTCTGTTCTCCTCCAAGGATTTTATGAATGCCTTTCTCTAGTCAGATTGGAGTCCCTGCCCCTCCCTTTGAAGATGGTGTTACATCTTTGTTTCTATTTCCTCCAAAGTTTGGTTGTCTCTTTCACATTTCTTCTTGGTCTAGGAGTTTGTTGTAGCTTTTTCTCTCTTTAGGTTTTCAAGGAATTGTAGAGGAGGGGATTACAATGAGGAGGATTTGAAGGGTCTCCAATAGTCCTTGATTTATTCTAAAAAGGAGGGGTCCTCCAACCAACTAAGTGACATGGGAATGCCACCAAATCAACAATATTAAAAATAATGTTTAGTTAAAATGTGTTTATAGAAAATTGTTATTTGCAATGATTTAACATGAAATTAAAATTTATTCTTACATGTTCTTGAATTACTTAAAATTAACTTAAAAAGGAATGAAATAACTAATTAGGAATATGATAAAGAAAAAATTGTGACACACAAGAAAATCTCTACAAGATGTTGAAGCAACATGTAGGTAGGAACATAAATTATACTCAACTCTCAACTCTATGAGGGATGTTTGATACTTATTATACTCAACTCTATTAAGTCTATGAGGGATGAATCGATGATTGATACTTATAAAAATGGGGATGTAATAATTAAAATTACAAATTTAAACCATGGATAATGGTTGTTAGGCAAATTACAAATTAAACCATGAATTATTGTTTCTTCTTTTGAGTTTCATTGATTGAATGATTGCTGTTAGGAAAAGGTCAATTCTACGAATGAGTGTGTCTAAGTATTCACATTTGAAAACATTCATTTCCCCTTGATATCAAAAAACATAAATCTCCTTTTGATATTGAGAACAATGTTTTAAGGATATGACTTGTAAATGCGATGCAAATTGATGCAAGAACATTCTAGGAAATTTTTACTTGTAAATACAGAAAGTGTTGAACATAAGATTAAATTAATCTTTCTTTTAATATTATTTCAGTGATTTCATATATGAAGTGTTTGGAAGATCATACATTTGTGGGTTAATTGGAATCTTTGGAAATGTTTTATGTTTCTATAATCACTATTATTTTAAAATTGTATATATAATAATTTGGGGAAATTTGTTGGACGATTTTTCTTATTTCAATGATAGTACCTAGAGTAAATTGAATTTTGTAAAAGATCGAGGTTTTTTCAACAATATCATGATGATAATTTTATTCAACAAATAGTTCGTGAAGAACATAATGTCGCAATGATTTGTGAACTATGTGGATATTCCACTAGAACAATTCATCGCAACAGATCTTACAATATTTTGAAATATTTTATTATGCAGTTTATTACTTTAGATCTCAAATTTAATATTATTAGCATAAAGATAAAAAGTTATGGAAATAACTGGAACCGAAATAAAAGAAACAAGAAAATGAACACAAGATGTGACTTGGGAAACCCAATATGAAAGAAAACCCAACTAGAAGGTGAGGCCTATGCCTTGCCCTCTTTTTTCTCAATTATGAAATGCAAGTATACATAAATGGGCACTTGCTATCGAGTTTCTATGGATGTTGTGGCCTGAATGATTTCCACTTAATCTTCTACCTCCTATATTATGCTTCAGTATTCCACTCCTAGATGCTTTTCTCAGCTATGGAACAATACCAATACCAAAAGAATGGAACCCCTTCCTTTTCTAGTTGCCTAGTATTTGATATATCCTGATAATTATCTAGGCTTAGGGTTAGGGTTCACTAGTACAAAATGAGAGATAAATGCCCAAAAAAATGACCAAAATTCGCATATAAATGACCACTTTTGATTTGGCGATCGTTGGTGGCTAATTTCCAGTCTCTTATTACATGACCAAAATTGGTTATATTTAGTTTGGTCATTTATAACTTGTCTTGTGGTCATTAATTTGGTCATATATTTGGAATTAATGACCAAATATATGACCAAATTAATGACCACATGATAAGCTATAAATGACCAAACTAAATATGACCAATTTTGGTCGCGTAATAAGAGACTAGAAATTAGCCACCAAAATTACCATTTGGTCATTTATATGTGAATTTTGGTCATTTTTTTGGTCACTTATTTTTTGATCATTTTATGTGCGATTTTTCGTCATTTTTTTGGTCACTTGTCTCTCATTGTTTGTTCACTTATCTCTCATTTTTTGGTCACTAATTTAGTCATTTTTAGTCGTTTTATATGTGTTCATTATTCTCATTTTTTGGTCACTAATTTAGTCATTTTTAGTCATTTTATGTGTGTTCATTATTATTCTCATTTTTTGGTCACTAATTTAGTCATTTTTAGTCATTTTATGTGTGTTCATTATTATTCTCATTTTTTGGTCACTAATTTAGTCAATTTTAGTCATTTTATAAGCTTTCATTGTTTTTCTAGTATTTTTAATGGTGTTCATTATTAATAAATATAAATTTTTAGTATGATATTATGTCTAAATTAAAAAAAGAATCAAACAATATTCATGCTCATTTAATACACATGTAATCATGCAATATTGTCACTTAATTAGTTAATTACAACACTTATAAATAATACAAAGTACAAATATATATATATAAATTTTAAACGCACATAAATTATATTATATGAAATGTCAAGTATTATGACAAATATGAGTTTTCAACTGAATATTGACACTAATGGACTAACACTGGTCCATGACAATATCAACTTCTAGTTCATCAATAGTACTTTGGCTATCTTCCTGCCTCTCCATCTTTAGCTTCTCGTAGACCTCAAGAATTTGCACCGCTTCACGAACAAAGTCAATTCCCTTTCCTTGACACTTTGATAATAGATGTTTTTTGGTCTCCTATGCAAAAGCCTCGATTTCATCGGGATTGCAAAAACCACAAAAAAAAAGAGACTCTTTAGAGGATATATGGAACATAATAACAAAAAATGATAATGAAAATGCTAAAACTCTCACAAAGAAATCCAACTGAAATTACTTGATATTCAAAACACTTGTCTAAAATATTTGAATATATATATCATGCATGCATTTATAAACATATAGATGGATATAATTGGGTGTGCTTAAATATTCCATTACCCAAAATCAACAAGAAATAAGAGTTGATTGTTAATTGGAAAACAACTAAACTTACAAAAATTTATGAATACTTTTAAATACAAACAATTTATGCTTTATAGTACCTTGTATGCATTCAAAGCCTTCGAGAGAATGGATTTCCTAACCTTGTCTATCAACATCCAAGATATAAAATAATCTTGAATAACCTGATCCACAATCCTCCTCACCTATGGATTTCCTAACCTTGTCTATCAACATCCAAGATATAAAATATTAGGATATTTCCAGGAATAGTTTCCCATCAAAGAAAAATGTCAATTCATATAAAGTTGCCAGATTAAAACAATGTAGTTTACACAAGATAAAATTCAATTAATAACTTGAAAAGAGAAGCGCTAAACAAGACAAAACAATATATATATCAACACAGTTTCTACATAAGTTAAAGACATCAAGCTAACTTCACTTACCTTTGTTTGCCCCTCAAAATCCAGTTTTGGAACTTTGACTGAAACTACGCATGTCAACACTTCCCTCACATGTTCACCACTAAGTTTCTCATACTTCTCCTGTGTAATTAGCAAATCCAGAAGAGCGCTTTGTTAAAATATGGTTGATTCCAACACAAACATATAAAAAATTTGTTTTGGCTACCCTAAAGGATAGTCTATTTTCCTCAAGTTAATTAGAGGTATATGACATCAATAACAAGGCCTAGTGCAGAACAAGTGGCTATAACTTTATGAACATTGAACACACATAACACTAACAAAAAAATGTTTGTCATTCTAAACTTACCAATGCTCCTACACCTTCACCAATGACAAAGCCATCTCGGTCTTTGTCCCAAGGCCTTGAGGCAAACTGGGGATCATCATTTCTTTGACATAGGGCTCAACATGCAACAAACCCACCCAAACCAATGGGTTGTGAGTGGAAATCATCTTAACTCTTGTATGATGAAGAATAAGCAATAGTCAATATAGACAAAGTTTTGCAACTGTTAACTATTTGGAAAATATAGAAAGGATAATAGAGGATATCTCATGTATGGATTGGAAATAATATACTGCCAGCACCTAGTGTTTCTAATGGGATATCAGGTATAAGATTATCTGAAAGAAGTAACATATCACATCATCAACTAAACAATGGCACCTCTTTTAGTAAAAAACCTCATAAAATGGATGCTGAAGAGTTGAAGGTACAAAGGATAATGTGATCTCCATGGTAAAATCTTAGATGAATAACATGCTCATAAGGGAACATATATGTAAAAGTATCTGTACTATTCCTTCTTTTATGGTTAGTTTCTAATATAGAATTTATTTTACCAAGTGTATACATCTCAAAATCTCTCTTTAGGAAATCCTTTTATTTTTCTTTCCAAGAAAAACTCTACGGGGAAACCTAAGGGATGCTTTTCCACATTCATGGGTGGCATTCCTAGTAAACTTGTTGGCAATGACTAGTGCACCTCACCCAAGGGTTTCGAATTGGGCACCTACCATCATGGAACTAGCCAAATACCAAACAACATTAGTGACATCCAGTTGATCTAACCCCTCGGGATTAAGAAATCATAATTAACTACAATATTTACCATATTAACATATTGATCATGTTTAGCATTTTGTCAGAGTAACCATAATGATCTAAGCTTGTTTATATTTTTAATTTTATTTTTGGTGTGGTGACATCTTTATACGACTGTATAGATATTTATGCTTGTTAGAATATTTGTTGAAATGTAGATAGTCTCTTGCATTTCTACTTTGTCTGTTATATCTCCAAGGAGTTCTATTTCATATTTGTGACCAAAACATTGTCTCGGGCATGTATACAAGGATACTTATATCATTATTTATAAACTGAAAATTTTTCTTGGACAAGCAAGTATACTTCCTTAATTCTACATGTTTGCATCTCAGGGAATTTCCAATCATAGAATAAATGAGGTGAAATTTAAGTGTTTCCAAATATCTAGTTTTGTCAATTCACTCATATATGGTGTTGGAATATTTTGAACAAATTGGAAGAATTTATTTTAGCTGCATTCAAGTTTTCCAAAAATAATACTGAAATTGCCCTTGAATCGCCTTAAAATTTTCCTGAATATTTTTAGGGAAACAAACCAAATTAATTTTTCCAGAATAGAAATTTCTGACACTAGGCACTAAAAACATTCTTCTATTTTCTCCTGAAATTTTCCTATAAAGAGTGCCCAAAGACTACTCAGAAACTCGGGTAGATGCACTGGATGGAATGAAGAATTTTGAATGAATAATCACTTCACCTAAATGATGTATTAGGGTGCCTAAATTTATAACTTAGAAACACCAGCTGAAGAAAAAATCCCAATGAGATTGATTAATTATTCTTAATTGAGTTGAACAAGGCCAGGAATAACATTGACCATTGGGATTTGAAAATGGCATAATTTTGTTCTGGTTGGATAGATTTAGAACTCAAAATCAACGTTTTTCTTGCTTTCATAACTTGGGAATACTTTTGTACCACATATCTCCAACTTATTGAATAGTCTAATTTTTGTCTCAAAATATTGAGATAAATGTTGTGGTATCACTTGCTAGTAACCTAAACACTTCATGATTAAAATTAACTGATGTGAATTTTACTTGCAAAAGGTATAAGAACGAAAATAGATTAATTGTCCCTTGTTATCTACCTAAACCTTTTGATATATATTATATGACACAAACATATTTTTACAAAGGATAGAACAACCAATAGATGGACATGAGTTGTATGGATCTAAACACTTTCTATAAACGTTGTTAGAAATGAGGATATTATTTCCAAAATATAGAACCTTACAAAAACTAATCAGATGTATAAGTAACCATTCCATTGAAAAATGGGACTAAGAACAACATAATAGAGGCATAAGTCCATAAATAACATTCAATCCCAAAAATACAACTCATACTAAGAAAAAGGAGGAGAGTCACAAGACCCTCAATATTATACAATACAAAGGATTATTCCAAGTAAAGTTTGACATGTATATTAGGAGATGGGTCTAAATTCTAAATTTCTATAAGATTATGTGTTTTGAATCATTAATTTGATCAATTTTGGTCAAGGTGAATGGCAAAAAAGTTCATACACTGCAATTGTCACATAGAACTCGAAATTCAAAACCATTTATTTTTAGTGTATGATAGAACTGGGTTTACTATATAAGGAGAGAAAATTCGATTTAAATAACCAAAAATATGATGGCAAAAAGGGGTTGAATATCCTCCACTATGATTGTGAACAAAATTCCAGTCTAGTTTTAGCTTCCAAATCTGCAACTTCATCTTTAGCATATTTCAATTTTTAAAGATATTGGAAATTTTCTAGGCAAATACTTAAAGTTAGATAATGGACATGTAAATATAAGTCTTTTACGTGTCCTCAAGCTAAGTATTTTACTTGTTCTCAAGTTTGTGAGGAGATTGATCTTAGTAAAGGTCTTCCACACAGGTCTAAAACAGGAAACATTTCATAGACTTAGTAATGTCCTTCCACACAGTGTGACTTTGAAACAAGGAAAAATTCATAGACTCAAGTATTGAATAAGAAAAAAACAACTTTTCATTGTCAAATATGACAATATATAAGTCACATTCAGGACTCATGTCCCAGCATGAACTGATTCAGAGAAGAAAAAGGGTCATCTTTCCAAATCTAAAATCAGTCATTTTAACCTTAAAGGTTGAAATACAATGCCAAATTTAATCAAACAAAAGGAATTGAACACATACCTTGAGTCCAACCATGGTTGTCCCATAATTCTTATAGAGATATTTGCACAAGTATGGAAATATACTCTTCTTAACTCCGATATTTTGATTCACATAATATGCCACACAACAACCAGGTTGCATCCACAATTAAAACTCACAAGTTCCCTCGTTGACAAACATACAAATCTTAATTGCATCGATAAGCAGCCTCACAAAATTCACCCAAACATCCACATTCCATTGTAATACTCCCATAATGAGGAAGGGAAAATACAATCTATAGTCAATTGAATCTTAACTAAGAAGGAAATCATTTGTATAAAATATTGTAACTCCTTGGAAACGAGACACGAGTCCATAAAAAATTTAAATTTAAAAACTAAAAAGATACAATATTATTTCATCATTAAGGGAAAAATTCATCAACCAATGACACATTATCTATATTAGTTTAAAACTATTTACAGAAGATAACAATATCTTCATCACTAAACACATGCATATAAGATAACTGGGGTTGGCACAAGCTAACACATATGTCCTGACATTATAAAGAGTGTTATGATCCCAACCTTAGCGACTGACACAGTTTGTTGTTCCATTCACCTGCTTTAAATAGAAGAACACATTATGAGATGATAAAAAAATGTAGGAAAAACAATAGAATGTGGGTAAGCCCAATCTATTTACAATCACACAATTTGTTCATTCTAAAAGATAGAGTAAATAAGGTAAATAAATAGAAATCAAATCCAAAGGCAGATCATGAAATACTGGCATGTAAACACACACTCTTGCAATCTCATATCAGTCCTTGTAGGCATGGCAGAAACAACATTTCTAATGGCACCACAAGAAACATTAAATAAAATGAGCCAGTGAATAGATGCATTAAAACATGCCCTTATATCACTCCTTGTAGGCATGACAGAAACAACATTTCTAATTGCACCACAACCAACATTAAATGAAATGAACCAGTGAATAGATGCATTAAAAAATGTCCTTATATCTCAAGTCATATGCCCTTAAAGAAAAAAGGTTTGAACACTATGTAAAGTAAGTTTAAATGGTCTGAAGACTATGTAAAGTAAGTTTAAATGGTCTGAAGACTATATAAAGTAAACATAATGTTTGCAACTGATTCTTAAAACATGATCAACTAGGTTGATGATTTTCTCAAATACTTCTTTGGCCACCAAATGAAACTCATTTCTGTCTCCTTAAAATGTTCACATCCATCAATTTTATCTTCATAGGCAATGGGGATGTTACTTGTGACATTAATGACAATTATATTGGCCTCTTCAGGACCAAGTGGCGCTCTATGAATCATAGCAAGTGACTGAATTAGTCTAATCCCTACAATAGCACCATCATATGGATCTAGTATGTTTACTTCATATCCTACCTGGAATACTTCACACTCTGTTGGAGTTAATGGGCACTATCAAAAACAAAATAAAGTACACAAATATAAGAAAAAAAATACAATTAAATTCCAAAACATGCATAATTATTGATAGAACAAAATTAAATGCACTCATGACCAAGTCAATATTTGAAAAATGTCTAGCAAGAGTTGTACACACTAATCGAGAATGATGAGGTGCATGAATTTTGAGAGATTGTTTAATTTTATCCTGCATGTGATTACATCATGCACAAATCAAATATAACATTACAAGGACACAATAATATAGTAGAAGAATAATAAATATAACAGTAAAACACTAAAAATCAAACCTAAACCAATTAAATCAGATTATGAATTCAATTCAAGAAAAGTTTGTAGGGAAATTATAATTAGCTTACCTCATCAAAACCACTATGATATCCCTTTCCAGTATGAGTTGTACACACTGATCGAGAATGATGAGGTGCATCAATGTTGGGAGATCATTTATTTTTATCCTGCATGTGATTACATCATGCACAAATAAAATATAACATTATAAGGACACAATAATATAGTAGAATAATAGTACAACACTAAAAATCAGACCTAAACCAATTAAATCATATTATGAATTCAAGTCAAGAAATGTTTGCAAGGGAATGATAATTATCTTACCTCATCAAAATCACTATGATATCCCTTTTTGTTCAATGAAGTGACGATTGGTTCAATGGAGGTGGCTATGGTTGACATTGCCTTTGTCAACCCATTTATGCAATCCATTACATGTTTATAGCTCTCACTATGGATGTGAATAGACATAGATGTGTTAAGGATTTTATCAACTTCATCAGATGGAAATGATCTTTCTATTGGATGTTTTGATGTATGCTTATGTTTAGAATTGTCTATATATGTTATTTTATGGTCAATCATTTCACTCACATCAATTTTTGATCTATTAGCTTCTTGAACCTACAAATCATTATCAACACATAATTAATTGGATGTATATACAAATCAAAATGCAATATAACAAAATGTACTTACAAATATACTTACAAAAATGCCATACATAATGTATTCATAAAAAAATCCTTATACTTACAAACATGTTTTGATTGGCTCACCACCCACTATGACCCAAAATAAATCGATCCCTCAAATTTTCTCTTGCTATCTTCCCTTTTGTACTCTTTTGCACACACACTTTCCTTCAAATCCTCCCACTGTTTGGGAGTCAAGCTATTGGCCCTTTCTTTTCCATCCAAGATTGATTTTCTACATTTATGCCTAAAATTGTTAATCAATTTTCTCATTTTTTTCTTGTAATATTTGGTGGAAATTCTTCCACCAAAAGTCTCAAAGGCATTTTCCATTTGTAGAATCACTAGATCCACACTTCTTTCATCTTGATCTACAAAATTGGCTTTGGAGACATCCAAATGAGACCTTACTCTCGTGCCCAACTCTGAGGCCCACCTTGCAGCATTTGGTCCAAGAACTTTACCATATTTTATCTCAAGCAAATAAGCCTTCTTCCCTTCTTATTTTGTTTCTTTGGATTCTCTTTCTGTGGACCTAAACATGCCTTGACTCATTCTACGTTTCTTTATGAAAGATGATATATCTTCATTCGAATTAAGATTGGGTGATGTCGAACGGGCACTAAAGTTTGTGGACACAACATGTGTTTTTTATTTGGCATTTGAAGGCCTAATTGGTTCCTTATTGGCCACATTAGGTGTGGCACTGGCTATATTCTCACCAATTTTCTCAGATGTGCCTTCAAATCTTTGTTTTAATTTAAAAAATAAGTCTCTCATACCTGATTTTGATTCATAATATACCATGCCTTCAACAATATCAACTTGAACATGATCATCATCATGTGATATATTAGGAATATGATCATTAGTATTGTCAACATCTTCTCCATGTACTAATCCACCAAGGCATAGGCTTCTGCAAGCTGCCGACAATGTGCCTTTGCTTTCCTTTTGTTTTCACTCAATTTGTGTACAATCGACGTTTTCCCTATAAAATAAAAATCTTATTAAATTAGAATAAAAAGCATAGACGAACTACATAATCAAATAGATTATATACAACTATCATAAAATGTGCATAGAAGTGAAAAAGTACGAGGAATAACTACTTACTAATTTGTCGAACCATGAGCTGGAAACGATGTGCCTTTGCTTGTCTTTTGGTTCTACTCTCTTTCTCTAGAATCCAACTTTTCCCTATAAAGAAAAAAAGTTATCAAATGAGAATCAAATGCATATATAGGCTACGTCATGAAATAGATTATAAACAACTTTCATGAAATATGCATAGAAGTGAAAAGGTACAAGGAATAACTACTTACTTATTTCCCAAACCAATAGCTAACATATATTCTTCATTTCTTGCAATCCGTTCTTTATGAACAGACTCATAATCTACAACATTTTCATCACTGCTTTCACCAATTTTACATCCCCCCCCTTATTCTTCATAGCCTTGTAAAAAATTTCCCATAAAAACATCATCAATACATGTACAAAGAAGAAAATAGGTTATCCCGAAAAAGTTATAAGCCATGGCTTTTAAAAATGGTAGTCATATATATTATCCTACCTTTATGGTTAGCTCCATGTACAAAGATTCATTGTAATGCCCTATTTTTTAGTTAAAAATAACATGGATCTAGAATATCAACATATAATCTGAAGAGCATCCATGCCTAATGCCTTCAAAAAATTCCAACAAGAAAGTAGATGGCATCTCTTTGCTCTCTACCATATTCATCTCCATCATGTGTTAAATAAATTGACAAGGTTCCATTTTGACATGCAGTCTTTAAGTTTATTTTCATACTTGATATTTGAAACATAAACTCACCAATATGTGTTCTATGCTAATACAACAGTTCAAGAGTTTGATCAAAAGGGTATCTACTATTGTTGATAATCATTGTTTGAAGGCCGATTGTAATTCACTAAGTTCTGAGGGTGATTTCATCCTTATAGATTTATGTTAGGTATCACAAGTTTGAGCATAATTTGGATGACATTTGGTAAAGCAAAGGTTGATCAAATATACAAATTTTACTCATGATTTCTTTATTAAAACTCTAAGTCATTGAAGATATTTCAAGCATATACATATATTGGTCAATACCCTTTGAAATCTATGAAATCATGTATCTAAAAGTCTTGTTTAATATACAACCTATATGTTTGTGTGTGTGTGTGTGTTTCCATCATGATGGAATACATTCAAAGAATAATTCTTCCATCTTTTGTTAACATTGGAACTCAAAAACATCAATTCATAGCATTTCTCAGACATAATTTGATAGTAAGGAACATAAGGAAATCATATTTGAAACATTGCATAGTACTAAAAACAAGTATTTGGATAATCCCATGGCCAAAACAATAAAATCCATACAAAACTTAGTATAGAGTTTAGTACAACCATTGGCTAATCCCATGGCCAAAACAATAAAATCCAATTTGCATAGTGAAAAATTATTCCATAAATTTAAGGTGACAACCCATCATCATCATGATTTGCATTGCCATCAAGATCACAATCGTGATCACTCGTGTATGCATCTGCTTCATTTTCTCCATCATCCTCATCCAATAGATTTTCCTGACCATGCATTACATTCTCTATCTCAGTATATTCATTGGGAATCAAAGTTTCTTCTTCAAATACAACTCTATTGTCATCTTCAGCTTCTTCTTCCAATGTTTATTGCAAACTAGTACATTTCTCATCGACCATTATATCAACATATTGCATGAATTTCCTTTTTGAACGAGACTCTCTTTGAATGACATACGGCCATCCTGGACTTGTTACATCATCAATTAGAAATGATTGGGTAATTTGAAGAGGGGAAACATACAACTCAGCAGTATTTGATAAAACTTGGCGTGTATTTTCACGTACAAATACATACTCATCACGTTGTGTTGTAGATGGTTTGATCCATTTACATTTTAATAATATGGGACTATTCTCACCATAATCAACTTGAATAATTTCCTGTATGAATCCAAGATAAAGTTTTTTTTTAGTGTTATGATGAAATTCGACACTAACAATACAATCACAATTTTCCCTTCCTTTGTCCTTTTCTTCCACTCTTAAGTGACTACCATAGGCCCACATCCCATTGAAAGAAGTATCTTATATATTGGAGATCGTGAAAGCTCAATTTCCTCTATCGTTATATCATGTCCTTCTTGTTGTGCATCACTAATTGCACCAACAATCCAATCATAAAATTTTGGAAAAGAACCATCTCCAATATTCAAATCCTAAAGTGTACACTTTCGATATGGGTGCATCCCTATTCGAATATCTTCTCTATATTTTCTACATAGAATATGAACAATATACAAGATAGTAAGAATGATTATAATTTAACTATTAAATGAAAATAAATAAATAAATTATAATGTAAATAAAATTTCACCTGCGCCACTTATCAAATGAGGATGTGTTTTGAAGAACATAGGCATGTATCACAGTTCTTTCCTCATTTGATAGCTGGAAGCGACGTCCATTTCCTTCTAACACTTCTCCTGCAACTCTCTCATCTTCATCATCATCCCATACACGTCGTTTGACATTAGTAAAATCCTTCATATATTCTATTCAAAATCCTATGGCCTCCTGCATTGAATATCATTCACACATGATACCTTCTGGTTTTTCCTTATTACGAACAAATTTTTTCAGAACCTTCATATATCGTTCAATAGGGTACATCCATATAGTTCTTATCAGGCCACAATATTCTAGTTCATGTTCTATATGTACAAGAATATGCATAGAAATATTGAATATTGTTGGTGCCAATTATCGTTCCAATAAGCAAAGGAATTCAACAACATTGTTGGCATAGGGGTAGACCCAGGGTTCAATGCTACAACAACGCACCAACAAAACCCTAACTACCAGCCCTTTCAACAACACCTGCGAAGTAGATGAAGTCTCGCCCGAGGTAGAGGCAGGGGTGGTTGTAGGACTTAGATGTATGCAACCCTAGCTAGGACACAGACCTGTGATTCTAACACTTAACAGAGCACTTTAGTAGTTAATATTCATTAATATTTAGTCTTATTATACTTCGTAGAGAGCACAGAGCATCGCAACATTTACTTAGATATAAGATATTTCAACACTTAGTAACAGTAAAATAGATCAAATCATGTAGATCAACACTAAGCATATTGATACATATCAGAGATATCATTCATTCATAGCGCATAAGCACAAAGCATAAATATATCTATCTAAACACATCAAAGCACTTAGCAAAGGAAGAGACAAGCACATCAAGTCAAAAGCACAGAGCACAACACACAGATTTACCGTGGTTCACCCCCTCCCCGGGGCTATGTCCACAAAGTCTTATTCTGTATTAATGTCTTCAATCAGTTAGAACACAAAGCCTCCAAACCCTACTGTGCACAGGACATAAGATCTGCGCAGCTCGCTAGATCCTTCTTCCTTGCCTTACAACACAAAGCCTTCTACAGTCTCTCACAGGGACTTGCACTCAACTCTGCAAATATTACACAAATTGCACAAAACCTTACAATACTTGATCACACAGATCCAACTCTTAGCACTTTATTCAACTTGCACTCAACAATCACCAAGTGCACTAAAAACCAACTTCTACTACTTCTTGCATTGCCTATCTATTTATACATTACAAAAGTGGGCCTAAGTGTGGGTGAACCCACGGGCCGACATCCCTTCCCCATTACATTAACCCAAAATGCTAAAAGGACCCAAAAAGGGGTCTAGCTTCCACGATTTCCGCTTCGCATTGTGCTCCATCTTTGACAAGCTGCCGAAGTCCCAAAAACGGTCAAATATGACCAAGTGTTCCTCAAAACTTGGTTAAGGGCCAACAGGCCCCCAACACTCACCTGTGACTCATCCCGAGTCACTCAGGTCTGGGTAACTTTGCCTCAAAGGTCTCGAGCTTGGCTCGAGCTGCTTCGACTTGTCTCTGTGCTATTGCTTCTTACTCAACAAACTTCTGAACAACCGCTTCACTGATAGGTCCTTCCAGTTGCTGCTTGACTGTAGAAACTACTTGTTCAAGTAGTGTTCCTTGGCATTCAATTTCTTCAAACAATAGGTAGGCCGCCTCCTGGCTCGGCTGGAGTTTCTGGGTGAATTCCATCACTCTGTTTTGCATGGTAAGAACGAGTTGTTGGGCAGTGTGTTGTTCCTGGGATCTCTTCATCCTCTTGATGGGTGACATGAGCTTGAGCTATGCCTGTACTGTATTGGCTAGTTGCTTTACTTCCTGGAGTTGGGACTCCAGTTTCTTCAACTCTGGGTCTTCAGATAGTTGTTCATATATCTATGTGCTTCTGCTACTTAGCTGTTTACATTTTGCAGCAAGTGTTTTAATCCTCTCGACTGTGTTCTAAGCATTCAATTCTTGTTGGTCACGCACTTCTTCTGGAGTCTGTGGTATGGTATGAATCTCTAATTCCACGACCCTTTGTTGAAGTTGCTGAATAACTTCAGCCAGCTTCGTCACTTAGCGCTCCATGGGCTCTTCGACCTTCTGCTCTAAGCCAGTCACAGAGAGAAATGCTCTGTTGACTGCTTCTTCAATTCCTATCTGCTTTGCGAGCAACTTCTCTTTCTCTTTTTGGATCTTCACCTTGTCTTCTTCAAATTTTTCTTGGAGAGCATTCTTCTCTTGTTGCGCGGCTTGGCGTTGTTCAGTATGTTCCTCCTGTGATTTCTTTAGGGCCTGGGTGGCCTGTGATTTTTCTTCCTAAGAACGTCAAAGGCGTACTTCGACTGTATCAACAATCTTGCGGAGCTGAACTGATTCATTTCCCGCTTCTGTTGTTCCTTCTGGTAGAGGTGAAGTAGAGGTTGCTCGACTAGACTAGAGTGATTTCTGTACTCCCTGGAGTGCAATCTCCATCTGGCTATACATTTGTTCCTGCTTCGCCTCCTACTTCTCTATGATTTCCTTTGAAGCATCATTGACTACTGCAACAATGAAATAAAAATCATCCAATGTGAGGGCAGTTTGCATCTTGGTTACAAGGGTTCTTGGTTTCTTTCTGGAGGAAGATTTCAAAAGCGAGACCTTCCTTTTCTTCGATGAGTCTTCTTCGTCCTGAGGTGGTGGTACTTCGAATATATGGGTTTCTAAACCTTCTTCGTCATCACCTGCTTCTTCTGGTGTAATGGAAGTTATCCTTACAGATAGGCTGTCAACATCCTGGACTTATTCAATATTCTTCGTCGACTTTGCTTTCTTTGTCTTACTAGGCCCAGGGGTATTCTGCGCAGTTCCGGGGTTGTCGATGTCAGACATTTCTGTAGGGTCTGCTGGAACAAGGAGGTCCACCGACCATCCTTTGGTGATCTCTTCCAGGTCTTCTTCTGTCAGCTTATAATAGGATTGAAGTTGTTCCTTGTGCTCATCAATGCGTGGGGTTAGGTATATAAAGTGGCGGTCCGCGCTGAACTTTATTAGAGGTCGTAATCTCTGTAAAGTGTTTGGGGTTATGCGTGGTTCACTGCTTATGGTTGCTTTCAATTGGTTATAATACATGTGGAAAACGTCATTCGATTTCCATTGCTTGCTCATGTCATTCGAGTACCATAATGTACTGAAATCTGCGGCTAGTGGCTCAAAGGGGTCTAGGTCCGGGAAGGTTGCGCCTTCTGGTAGCTCCCATGCAACAAAAGCGATCAGTATCAGGAGCCAGCTAAAATGGAATTCATTCCTCTAATCATGGGCTTCTCTGTAGTCAATCTCCAGTTGATTCACCAGGTACTTCACCCAGTTCATCTGTAGTCCCTCGACGCACTTTCCTGCGAGGTCAACTACAAAGCCAAATACTTGTGTTGGTAAATTATTGCATACCAACTTCCCTGTGATTAGTTGGCATGTGAGGCGCACTGCGCCACTTTTAATGGAAGCTACCTTGTAGCCTCTTGTGCCTTTCTCAATATCGCCATAGGATTCTTTGATCTTCTGCGCAAGAGCGTGGTCTGCGGTCTTTCCAGGATAGTACTCATGGGGATTAGGGCCCTGCATGCTAAGCCCGGTGATCCTATTGATCAACATCGGATCAATAGTTATGCAACAATCTAACCACATGTATCCTCCATGGTAACTTGCTAGTAGTAGTTTTACACAAGCATTCACCTCCTGGTGTTTGCCGAAGTGTGGTACTTTCATAACGTTAAGCAAAGTAGACTGCGCGAGGTTCATCATCCATTACTGAAGGATGAGCTTCAAATTCTTTCCCTTATTTCTCGTCAAGTACTTATATGGGGTGAACATGTTGTAAGATTTACGATCCCCCAGGTTGAAGTTGCAAAACTTCAACGCTGTAACCTTGTCTTGATCTGTGCGGTAGGTGTGCACTCCTTTTGGTAGATATGTAGTGACTAGGGTGTATTCAAAGTCTCTAGGGAAACTATCCCTATTAATCTCACTGCTCATAGGGATTATGTAAGCTGGTAGGATGGATGGCAATAACTTCGTGTTGGCTATGTCATCCTTATGCTTAGTTCTTCTTTCTGCACCAGCTCAAGATGTTCCTGCTTGAGCAGTCGTCAGGGAGGCTTGCACTCCTCCTGTCGATGATGCTTGGACTCCAGTGGAAATTCTTCTTTCTGACATGGTTCTCTCAGTCATTAACTCAAGAAGGACATCCATGACATATTCCTCAAGTTCAGTGAGCTCGTTAGACATACGCACTTGGGAAAGATAATTGGGGTCACGATTGTCACACACCCACTGCCATAAATCAAAATTTTTGGTTTATTTCTCAACAATGAGAATCCCCAGAGCTTGTAGCAGCGAAATGCCAATCCCCGATTCATAGGTCTTCTATTTACCTACCTGGCTCTCTGTACATAACTGTTGTCTTATGTCCCTTCTCGTCGGGGTTTCTGTTTTTAACCATCCCGACTCGCTTAAATGCCAGTTAGCCTCCTAGGCTAAGCTCTTGGTTGCATGGCCTCCTCTATATGACCACAGTCATAACTCCCATTGGGGCTACAAGGTTTCTAATGTCGTAATTCATGAGTCCTCAGAACTCACGATTCTCCGATCCCCGATATGCCCCTAGCATATCGGCTTTCTAGGCTAAGCCCTGGTCAATGTGACCACAACCTTCACAAGACCACAGCCTTTAATCCTGTCGAGGTTTCGTGCCTTTCAGTGTCACGATGCGCAAGTCCCCTGGACTCTTGATATGTTGATACAGAAATGTGCATGACACCTGTCCTCCACTATCTCCCGCTGTGGCCCACACGGCTCTCCCGTCAGGATATCGTGGATAGCGATTCCAAGGTGTGGGAGTTTCTTACCTCCGAAAACTCCGATGCCTCGAACTCCGACTCTTCGGGATCTGTTGACACGTGTTCCACCCAATGGATGGTTCTAATCTTGTTGGTAAATCGCGGATCGCAATTTCGTATGACAAGATTTCTTTGTGCTTGGAAACTTCGATTCTCCGATCCCCGACTCCTCGGGATCTCCTGACATGTGTCCCAAATAATGGGTGGTTTTGATCTCGTCAGAATATCGCGCTTCGCGACTTCACAGCTTCTGTTGCCAAGATCATGGGCTTCAATCCTACAAAACCCTGATACACGATCCTACGTGTAGATCCGATGGTTCTCCTGCGACCCAGAACCAACGAATACCCTTCTTTCTCGCTTCTCGCATCTCGTGACTTGGAGCACCAAATGATTGGACCCTTACCCTATGAACCTCCGAGTTCACAAGATCCCTGGATATTCTGCCACCTGTCCTCCTTGGATGGACGACTCTGATCCTCTTGTGGCTTTGCCACTTGTGACTTGGAGCATCCAACTTTTGGACTCCTACCCCACGAACCTCTGAGCTCACGAGATCCTTGGATCTTCTGCCACCTGTCCTCCTCGGATGGACGGCTCGGATCCTTTTTTCCCCTATTCACGATGCTTAACCCTCGTATATCTCCCTAAGGATCTAACGACTGTCGGGTTTCCTAGCTAAGATCTGACGGTTCAGATCGGTCTCGATGCCGTGCCCTTTCCTAGTGCTCTTTGGACGTGGAAAAACCAACGGTCCAGATGTTCTCATGGAACCTGGGGGTTTATGATTCAGATTTCCTCGCTATTCACGAAGGTAGAGGAAAAAGGGTTAATGGCACTTAATGCCCTCATTTATTCCATCGATTTAACAATCGTGAATGACCGCAGACTCTCCTATAGGATCTCATCTGTTGGTCAATACTTATCCCTACGCTGCTACTTCGGGATTTAAGAGGGTCGTTCCTCTTTATACAGGGTTGTTAAGACTTGTGCGTTCAAGTCCTTTTTCTGGGTCCTTTGTGAACCTTTCTAAGGAGGAAATCTCTATGAAGAGATCTGTACCGGGCATCCCTAGAGACGGTTAAGGGAAAGCAACTTCTCGAGAATGGGCTGGGAACCTA
>CBVK0101167688.1:0-11738 GCA_900067695.1 Picea abies
ATACTTATGAGTTTGCCATAGTCCTTGGCCAGTCCAGTTATATTTACAAAATGGGGGAAACAGGGTGTTACAACGATGATCTCAAAATTTTGCACTAGGATGAACAATTTGCCTACAATGATCACTGTAGACAATCACTAGTTCTGTGGGCTTCGATTTCTCAGTTGGCAAAAGTGTTCTTCGGGCATGGCGTGGCGAGCTAAATAGGAAATTCGTCAATGGTCTGCTTGCAATGGGTATGAAGCTTTCATGAACATTAATCCATTTGTTATGGCATGGTCCAACGGTCTGGTAGTGATCTTTTAATTCTTTTCTTCCCGTTCGGGGTGGAATTCGAATGGGTATATCGGTCCAACGACTATATTTCTTTGCCATGATGAAGTGCCATATGTCACTGTTCTGGTATCCCGACGAACCTCAATTCTTGTGATTTTTCCTTCTGCGAAGTTTCTTGTGGAATCTTCTATAACTTTTCAATCTTTGCTCTCTTCTTACTTATCTTCCTAGCCTTCTTCCCAGTGAGCTTCATCTCAGTCATCCTTCTTCCATTCTGATCCTTATCTTCTCTCGACATAGTCACTTCGCGATGCTAAGATTCTTTCTTCAGATCCAAGGGTAATACACCTTCATCATATGGATTAGGTATTTCGGTCTTCT
Organism: Picea abies; assembly: GCA_900067695.1. Lineage (NCBI taxonomy): Eukaryota > Viridiplantae > Streptophyta > Pinopsida > Pinales > Pinaceae > Picea > Picea abies. The sequence goes on from CBVK0101167688.1 coordinate 658, forward strand.
TTGGTTCCTCTAATTCTCTTATATCTTCGACATCCAAGTCCCTAGTGTTTAATAGCTTAGATCTGTTCTCTTGTTCTTCCATCAAGTAGGCAATCTTTCTAGTCATAAATTCCATGAGTTCTTGCTTCTTTTGTTCTAGGGCTTTCTTTTCTTGTTTTCTTTGGATCTAGTCTTTTTCAATCCAGATCTTGCCTAACAAATATGGAAATGGGGCATAGTCCTCAATAAATTTGATAACTTTGAATTCTTCCTCCATCGAAGCTCCATGGGTACTCATAGCTATCCGGGTAATCCTGCCACATAGGGTTACCATTTTTCCTTTAAACAATTCTATTTTTCCTAGTGAAGAGACCATAGAAGGCCTTCCTAGAGTTCTCCAAGTACTTTCTATCATAATGTCATCTATGTTCCCTCATCCAGAGCACAGTCAATGCCGAAGTCTCCTATTCTTACTTCAATTTTCTTCTTTTCTTTGAAGATCTTTGACAAACTGGCATCTTTATGTTCATCCAGGGTTTCTTTCATTTTTAGCAACATAATCTTTGATTCTTTATGGGGTTCTTCTATAAGCTTAGTATCTTGATCTCCTTCAGGGTTTGCTTGCTCCCTATTCAGCTTTTCAAGTCTAGCAATCATTCTAGGGCAATCCAGTACTTCATGGTCCATAGCCTTACAATATAGACAACTAGGGTTTCTCCCAGAGCATTCCTTAGCAAGATGTCCTGGTCTTCTGCAACTATAACAAATCATTAATCCTCTCTTTCTCTTCAATGATCCCCAACTTTTCTTATACTGCGCGCTAGGATCATAATGGCAAACCTGCAAAAAATTCTTTCTAGAATCCTGCATCCATTGGTTAGTCCAAAAATTCTTTCTATGCATAGATATAACATATCTATCTTTATTCTTATCAGATCTATTCATATCAAACGTTCTTTCATCTAATAATGCCCTAGTTTTCAAGCTAGGACAAAATCTATCAAGCATACCTAAATCCATACTTTAGAAACAAAACTTTTCACCTCTTTTACTTATACATGGCACAAAGCTTCCAGATCTAAGAACTTTTAACTATTCTTGCCTTTATCGGAGCACAGAGCTTACAAATCTTACTTCTTTTCTTCAATATCAACCTCTTTTCTTGCAAATCTAACTTCTTTCCTTCAGATATTTCCTTCCTTCTTCACCATAGAGCTTTTACAATTTCAGGACGAATCTTTGCACAAAGCTTCTACTGTTCAGTTCCTAGCAATCACAGTTTCAGGTCCCGCCAACGGAACCATTTGTTGGCACAGGGGAAGACCTAGGGTTCAATGCTACAACAACGCACCAACAAAACCCTAACTACCGGCCCTTTCGACAACACCTGTGAAGCAGATGAGGTCTCACCTGAGGTAGAGGTAGGGGTGGTTGTAGGACTCAGATGTCTGCAACCCTAGCTGGGACACAGACCTGTGATTCTAACACTTAACAGAGCACTTTAACAGTTAATCTTCATCAATATTCACTCTTATTATACTTCGCAGAGAGCACAGAGCATCACAACATTTACTTAGATCTAAGATATTTCAACACTTAGTAATAGTAAAACAGATCAGATCTTGTAGATCATCACTAAGCATATTGATACATATTAGAGCTAACATTCATTCATAGCTCATAAGCACAAAGAATAAATATATCTATCTAAACACATCAAATCACTTAGCAAAGGAAGAGACAAGCACATCAAGTTGAGGCACAGAGCACAACACACAGATTTACCATGGTTCACCCCCTCCCTGGGGCTACATCCACAAAGTCTTATTCTTTATTAATGTCTTCAATCGGTTACAACACAAAGCCTCCAAACCCTACTGTGCACAAGACAGAAGATCTGCGTAGCCCACTAGATCCTTCTTCCTTGCCTTACATCACAAAGCCTTCTACAGTCCCTCACATGGACTTGCACTCAGCTCTGCAAGTCTTACACAAATTGCACAAAACCTTACAATACTTGATCACATAGATCCAACTCTTAGCACTTTAGCCAACTTGCATTAAGCAATCACCAAGTGCACTAAGAAACGACTTCTACTACTTCTTACATTGCCTATCTATTTATACATTACAAAAGTGGGCCTAAGCATGGGTGAACCCACGGGCTGACATCCCTTCCCCATTACATTAACCCAAAACCCTAAAAGGACCCAAAAAGGGGTCTAGCTTCCACGATTTTCACTTCGCGTTGCGCTCCATCTTTAACAAGCTGTCCAAGTCCCAAAAACGATCAAATATGACCAAGTGTTCCTCAAAACTTGGTTAAAGGCCAACAAACATCTTCCCTAAAATTATCAAAGTTTGAAGGATCTAACACATGCTTACTCATTCTCTTCAATACTAGGCACAACCTTATAATTGCCAATATTGGCCCCTTTTCCAAACTTGATATGACTACAATAGGTAAAATATCCTCAATTGTAACATGATAATCATGGGTCTTGAGGCCTCTTAAGCCATTATTGGCAGTTTTCCTTCTAACATTACTACTCACATATCCAGTAGGAAAGCAAGTTTGAGACATCAACGTTAATAATTGTGCATGTTGTTCCTTTGTCCACACATAAGGAGCAATGGGTTTTCTAAATTTTCCATCACCATATTTTTCAACCCAAATATTTCGAAGAATCTTTAGTTCTTGAAGGTCCAGGCGTGATGACACTGTATCATATGCACCAAAAAGAGTTCTATAATAGAAAAAGCTATGTTTTTTCTCAGTATACATAAAGTCAACAACATGCCTAATGGTTATATGCTTAAAGTATGGCAACTTATAGAATATGCACAATCTTTTTACACCACTATCATTGAGCGGATCATTTTTACTACCAACAATGCCACCATTTTCAATAAACTACATTCTTTTCTCTACATTATCAATAATGTAATCACTTGTTATTTTCAATGGTGCTTCACGATTCTCTTCCTGACCATTGAAACATGACTTTTGTCGATGATATGGATGCTCCATTTTAAGTTAAACATGATGTCCACAATAAATACACTTATGCAAACTACTTGAGTGCCTCACAAAAGGATTAAAGATGCAAGATGGACATCCATGGTATCCATGAACATTGAGACTAGTCAATGTGCCATATGCAGGAAGATCATGTATCATAAGCAATAAATAAGCTCTTAAAGTGAACTGGATTGAATCATTGTCTCTTAAAATTTGAATTGCTTCAATTCCTTTCCACAATTCTGCTAGCTCATCAAATAATGGCTCTAAATAAACATCAATTGTATCTGAAGTCACACTTTTATTTCCTGGTATAATCAATGACAACATTAAGAAAAATGATTTGGTTGCTAACCATGGAGGCAAGTTATAATTTATCAAAAACATTGGCCAAGTTGACCATTTAGTACTTTGACCTGATAATGGGTTCACCCCATCTAGAGCTAAACCCAACCTTATATTAAGAGGATATTGGGAAAAATCAGGCCATTTGTTGTCAAATTCCATCCACATTTTAGAATCAACCACAAAGCATTGTTTTCCATCAATGCTCTTATTTTGGTCATGCCATTGCATAAGCTCAACAATGTCTCAACATCTATACATTCAAAGTAACTGTGGGATTACTGGAAAGTGGCGTTGAATCTTTCTAGGCGTTGAATTTGATTTCAACCCTAGTCTATACCTCAATTCTTTACATTTCATACATTTATTCTCACTTGCATGATTTGTGCAAAATAATACACAACCATTCACACATGTGTGGATGTTCTTATACCCTAAGCCTATCTTAGTGATTCGTGCTTTACATGTACTCCATTTTTTTGGAAATGTGGAGTCAGGTGGTAACAACCGATGTAACAATGCCAATAACTCATCAACACTCTCATCTGTCCAACCATGCATTGTTTGCAAATTAAGAATTAGAACGATTTTTTTCAAATGAATTAACATGCAAGTACCATACACAGGTTTTGAAGCATCCTCCATAAATTTTTGCCAATCATCCTTGAAACCCTCATTCATCATTCTATCAACTTCAATCCCTTCATCTAACATTGTTGCATGTTCATTTGCATTTGTTGCCTCTTCGTCTATGTTTGGTTCCTCTACATCTCTCATGATTTGCAATGGTATCCTATTTGGATAACTATTTTAAGGGAAAGGGATTATACCGTTGTGACCGAATCTCAACATATGTTAAAAAATCACTTGTCTTCTTCTCATTTTCCCTCTGAGACAATCATTACAAGGACATGCATATTTCTCCAAGCTCTTCTCATCGAATATTCTCTCATCATGTGCATGGTATTCATTTGTTGACAAAACTAGACATTGACTCATCTTCAATTTTTTGCATTGAATTATGACACCGGTATGTTAATCTTACTTTCAAATCTTTTCATCTATCTCATCTTGAATTGAAATGCAATATCAAAACCAATTCCTAGAGACTACAATAGATCATGTTAGAGTATACTTATCCGATTACTAGGGTGTAGGCATAACATCTATTGTAGTACTATTTATTTCTTGGAAAATAAGTCTGGTCATATGCTTGGGGATTAGTCCCTTATGACTTTTCTCACATTCATTGGAATGTGTGGTGTAAAGATTCCACCTAAAGAAATGCCTAGGTTTGTACCTAGAATCCTTATTTTGTTTAATATAATTACACATATGGCTGAAGAAATAAAACATGGTAAAGGAAATCAAAGAGTTGGATGTGGTGGAACCCTCCCAAGACCATAAATCTGATGTATATACTTAGAAAATTAGTAGTAGATTTGATGTTTGGAATTCACTTAATGATCTAAATTCTCTAATTATTGATGTATCTTTATCTGTCCCTATATCTATTGTGAATGGAAGTGCTTATGTTCCAAAATCAACACACAAGTTTCCTATTCAAATAAATGTCCCAACAAGAGAATCATGCAAGCACAAAAACATCTTTAAATAGAGTTATGTTGGGGCATCTAGAGTCTATTTTCATTTTAGAATCTCCCCATAAGATCCCCCCTTGAAAACAAATTTGACTCGACCCAATAATCAAGCAAGAAGAAACATTACTATAAATATAAGTCTAATAGACCTTTTGGATTATATTTACATTTCAAAAGCAATGAACTTCCCTTTCAAAATAAAAACTTTGATCTAGCCAAATAAGCATGCAAGTACAAACACTTTTTCTACTACAAATGTGGTAGACCCTCTATATTCTAATTGTATTTTAGAGTATCAAGACATGCAACCAACCAAAAGGAAATGCAGGCCTTCAATCTAGAACAAAAGGGTAATCTTTCATGCAAACAAAATCCCTACAAAATAAGTATAAGTCCAAAGAAAAAATTTCTCTTAGCCACCAAATCATACAAGTGAAAACAATTTTATAGGTAGAGATGTGGTAGGGCTTGTAGAATTTTATTATATTTCAGAATTAGACAAACTATGCCACCAACCAAAAGGTTTAGGCCAACCATGAAAATTCCTTGTTATCATGATTTTTAATTGGAAAACATCTACTTCAAACATTGTGAAAGAGATCATGAAGGAATTGCATAATGTATGTGGTGGGTACTTCACAACCAAGACTACAACACACATGATACTTTGAGCAAGTTACTTCTGACTAAATCTGCTTTCTAATGTAAATTAGTATGTTAGAGCTTGTAAGCCTTGTCCGTGTTTCACATGAAATCAAAATTTGCCAATGTTATCTTTGGAGTTTGTAGTGGTCGAAGCTCCTTTTCAACAATGGAGCTTAGATTTTATTAGTGATATGCATGATACATTATAAATCTAGTAATGTTGACCTTGCATGACAACTAATTCTGTTTCTAGGGTTTTTGTTAAATGAAGTGAACAATTGGATTAAGGATAAAATATTTAAGGATTTCAAGGAAGGAGATCATTGGTGCCTCTAGTTTTCACCTTGCTTCTTGTCTTTATCTCAGTTGTGAAGTTGAGTCTTTTGGCTACCAATGAGTCTCTCACATTTCTTCCATAGAAATTATCGTTGAGTTGTGTGAGTGAAAAAAAATCTTGAGGTCTGCTCTCTAGATCCCTTTAAGACTTTTTCATGGATGTGAACTCAATCTGATGTTTCTTAGATCCATGTACTTGCTGCTCTTGTGATAATATCATAAATATCATCATCCTTGGCGACCAATTTTAGCATATTGATGGTATGATAATTATATCTTGTAATAGCTCTCGCTTTAAGAATTTTTGGACATTAAAGCTTCATTTGACTATTAATACAACATAATGTACTTTGAGCTTTAAGACTTAAATTTGTAAGTTCTTTTTGTTGGTGAGATTTTTTTCCTTGTTGGTATTTATCTTGTCCATATTCCATTCCCTTCTTAACTATGGCACCAATGAACGAATGCGATTAGATTAGAGTAATTTACTCATTGTTTGAAGGTTTTTACTCATCGTTTTAAGATAATTGTTTACTAATTTTTCCAAGAGACCATCAGATCTCAATTTTTTTCCATTGTCTTTGGAATATCTTTCTGTGAAATTTGCTCACTTACATTGCATATCTGCAACTTTATTTGCAGAACTAGATAGAGTAATAAATTAAGATTTGTGTGATTTTAAAGATTGATTTGAGCAGATCTAATTTTCTTTCTTGTTGATAATGAATTAGTATTGTAGTTTTTGAATTATTTGACTGCAGAGCAACATGTGTAATTGTAGGTTCAAAGTAAGTTATACACCAGTACTCTAACAAAAAATATTTGAATTTCTTACGGACACTCCCCTCGGACTAGCATGCACTATTTCAGAAATGAGAGAGAGAATATTAGTGAATTATGTAATTTTTTTAAATGATTACTGGATGAATACTTTTGGGAAAATTCTAAGTGGTTACACCTACAAATACATATTCTGTGAACTAATCTTCCTATAGAGATCCTTATCTGATCTAAAAATGAAGAAGACTTGTAAACTTGAAAATATTTGGAAGTAAAGTTTATGTGTTAAAAGCAAATGGATCAACTTTGCAACACATCATTAATAGGATTTACTCATTTAAGATGCAAATAAACAACAACATAATCAATGAACATAAACACATAACAAAAAAAATGATAAAGGAATTCACCCCTCTCTTGGGCTACATCTCCTGGTCCAACTTCCAATGGATCATTATTATTATTTGCTCAAAGTGCTCAAAAACATGCCTTACAATGCTCAAAATGACCAACAGACTGCTCCAATGGCTTCAGAGCATCCAAAAACCCCTAACTAGGCTTTTTCGACACCTCGATTGGCCAAAAAACGAAGAAGTTAGGCTTCCTAGAAGTCTCCTCTTCAAGCTTGCTGTCTCTGCATCTACAAATTGCACCCTTGTCCATTCAACCTAGCACACACACTATTTAAAGCGTAAAAACCCGGCATCGAACGCAACCACGCCAACGGTGCAAACTGTAGGATGGTTATGGGCGTGCCAGCCCCTAACCGCCAAACTCTCGGGCACATGGGTCCATGTGATCTTGCACAAATATAAAAGGGCTAATTTTTTCCAAAACCAATCCAATTCCCACGCTAAGGTTGAAGTCATATGTAATGGCGCCTAAGAACCGTGGCTTAATACATTTGATAACACAAATGCGCGCCAACTGTTTACACAATGGTCATGTAGTTTTAAAATACATGCGACTGGGTTGTTTGAAACACGCGCTCCATATATAAAGTGGTGGTCATATATATAAATGCATGTGACTGGGGCTGGGGCTAAGCCCCAGCCCGGATGCGCCCCCATTCACATTTTAATACAATTCAAATGTAAATTAAACCATAGAGTTTATAAGGACCACCGTGTGGGATAGTGGTATCCCACACACTACCAAAGCGCAGAGCCATAGGGGAGGTTTGGGGTTCGACCCCCACGGACTCCATACAATTTTAAACAACAACCAATACAACGGTGCCACGTGGTAGCCCATGACTGGGCCACGTGGCACCACACCATTAACCAAAATGATGCCACGTGTCACATCATAATTCGATCACATATGCCAATAAAAAACTGCCACATCATCACATTCCACATCAGCATACGGACTCTGCCATGTCAGCCTGTACGGACTGTACGGACTGCATAGTCAACGACCCTTTTTTTTGCCTGTTTGACGATTCGAACAGATCGCAATATCTCTCGCTCCCGACGTCCGTTTGAGCCCAAACGAGTTGTGTTGGGTTCGTAACGACGAGGCCTACGCTCTCGTTCAATTTGAAGTGATTCCGAGCACTTTGAATTTTTGAGCAAAATTTGATCCCCTGATCACACCTCCCCATTGGGAAGCTTTTGGACCTCCAAAAGACTATATTTAGTCTATGTGAAGATGAGGGTATAGTTCCCTCACCCGTCCAACCTCAATCCACTTGGCTTTTCTTGGATTTGTACCTTTAAGACCAACTCGAAGATACTCCACATTTCCTCGTTTTGAAGTTCACATTCTCCTGTCAAGGATGGTGTCTTCATGCAGTTCTGTAAGATATTATGGGGAAAAATCATCTATAGAAGGAATCTGAACATGCTCTCCATGATCATTAATCAACGGAGGCTCATAAAATTTCAAATTCTCAACATTAACAACTGCATACATTTGCATATAAGGAGGCAAATCTAAACGAAAGGCATTGTTACCAATCTTGTCGATAATCTTGAAAGGACCATATCGAATCGGTTTCAATTTTTTACCTTCTCCTTTAAGCCTCTCCTTATTGATGTAAAGCCAAACTTCATCTCCAACTTGGAAACTGTGATCAACACGATGCTTGTCATGTCTCATCTTGTACTTGGCTTGACTCTTTTCCAACTGCTCTTGCACCACTTGATGTATCGACTGAATTTGTTCAATGAAATTTTTTTCCCTATCAATGTCATATTGACCATCGATAGCAATATCCTTCCCAAAGATAAAATCTAAAGGAGATTTGGGCAAATAGCCAAAACATACTTCAAATGGTGACGTTTGAGTCAAAGAGTGCTTAGCACAATTGTAAGCGTGCTGAATGTAGTGTAAATGCTCATCCCAAAGTTTAGGATGCTTTCTGCAATAAGCACGAAGAAGATGCACCGCTGATCGATTTACCACCTCTGTCTGACCATCTGTTTGCGGATGAAAAGATGTGCTCTTTTTAAGTTTAGTGTCCATGAGTGCCCATAAATTCGATCTAAAACTTCCAACAAATCGAGAATCTTGATCAGAAATAATGGACTTAGGCAATCCAAAATGCACCCAAACATTTTGAAAGAACATTTGTGCCATTTGTTCAGCTATAACCTGCTTAGTACAAGGCATCAAAATACACATTTTGCTAAATCGATCAACCACAACATAAAGATAATCATGATTTCGTCTCGACATAGGTAAACCACCTACAAAATCCATGGAAATACTTTCCCAAGGTCGAGAAGGAACCGGAAGTGGAGTATACAAGCCCAACTTTCGATTGCTAGGTTTACTTGTGGCACACAACGAACATACTCGAACATATCTTGAAACACTTTTATTCATTTTAGGCCAGTAGCAATATCTTTGCAAATTAGACACTGTCTTTCCTACACCAAAATGACCAGCAATAAGAGAAGAATGGGCTTCTCTTATAATGTTGATTCTTTCTCCCTGTGGAATACATAACTTGCCAAGATGATACAAAAGATTATCATGCACATAGTAATCCAATTCTTCAACATGGTTAGAATGACACAAAGTTTCATATACTTCTTTGAAATCAATATCTAAAGCATATTGCTCAACATAACTTTCATGCATGATAGGACTAGCTTAAGAATAACTGAAGCACTAATAATAGGCCTTGAAAGTATATCAACGACTTTGTTATTAATTCCCTTCTTATACCTGATAACCAAGTGAAATTGTTGAAGAAAACCCATCCATCTGAAGTGCCTAGCTTGCTATAGCTTTGTCTGTGATTGTAAGTATTGCAATGGTTGATGATCGGTGTGAATAATGGTTTCTTTCCCCAACAAATAATGTTTCCATTTTTTTACACTTTGCACCAATGCATACAATTCCTTATCATAAGTAGGATAGTTAATCACAACACCATTAAAAGTCTCAAGATGAAAACAAATGGGCTTACCATGCTGTAGCAAAACTTCTCCCATTGCATAATTACTTGCATCTGTTTGGATTTCAAAAGGTTGTCTTAAATTTGGAAGTGCAAGAATTGGCGCTGAACTTATCTTTTCTTTCAAAGTATCAAAAGCCTTCTGTTGCTTGCCTCCCCATTGAAAAACTTTCTTGACACTTGTCACAGCATGTAATGGAGCTGCAATGGAATAAAAGTTAGCAATAAACTTCCTCCAATATTGAGCTGCTCCCAAAAAACTTCTTACCTCTGTCACATTGCTGGGCTTAGGCCATTCCAATATAACTTTAACCTTGGAGGGATCAATTTTTAATTCGCCTCCACCAACAATATGCCCTAAGTAAATAAGTGAAGTCTTTCCAAATTCACATTTGGACAACTTCAAAAACAAGTTTTCTTTTCTCAAAACATCCAAAACTTGTTTCACATGTATAATATGCTTTTCACGAGATTTTCTAAAGATCAAAATATCATCCAAGTAGACAATAACACAATCATCTAGAAAAGGCCTTAAGACATCATTCATAACTCTCATAAAAGTAGCAGGTGCATTGCAAAGTCCAAAAGGCATTACCATCCATTCAAACAAACCTTGCTTAGTTTTAAAAGTTGTCTTCCATGTGTCTCCCTCGGCAATTTTGATCTGATGATATCCGCTTCTTAAGTCTAACTTAGTAAAATATTTAGCATCTTTTAATTGATCAAGCAAATCATCAATTCTAGGAAGAGGATAACGATTCTTAACTGTAATTTTGTTCAAAGCCCTGAAATCAACACACATACACCACGTACCATCTTTCTTTGGCACTAACACAATTGGAGATCCACATGGCGATGAGCTTGGTACAATAACCCCTTTGTCGAGAAACTCTTGAATTTGTTTTTTAATCTTAGCATTTTCCATAACTGACATTCTGTACATACCAATGTTTGGAAGAGGACA
>CBVK0101167690.1:0-14391 GCA_900067695.1 Picea abies
ATATCCAGGTCTTACGAGAATAGTCATCAATAAATGATACATAGTATACATACCCACTAATGGAGGATGATGGCATTGGGCCACACACGTCTGAATGAATGAGTTCCAATACTCCTTCTGCTTTGATGTCCCTCTTTGGAGAAGGGTTCTTGATGTTCTTCCCTTGCGCACATCCATTGCATATGCCTTCCTGATCAACCTTGAGTTCTGGCAAACCTGTGACAGCTTTGCATATGTATGGTAGTGCCTTGTAGTTGATGTGGGTCAATCTTCTATGCCAAAGTTCGCATGAGTTTTCGATGGCATGGGACATGGTAGTTTCTGGGTGACCCTTCAACTTATATAAACCATTTTCTTCATTTCCGATGGTGATTGCTTCATTTATGGTTTCTCCTTTAGCCCACATAATAACTTCTCCATCTATGAAGGCAACTCTATAGCCTTTCTTGTCTAAAGCTGATATGGAGAGTAAGTTCTTCTTTAAGCCCGGTACATAGAGTACGTCCTTCATTGTTATTGAGTTTTCTGAATCTAGCTTGTAGTTTGATTCTCCTATTCCCTTGACGGGATATTGATAATCATCTCCAAGAGTCACTTTCTAAGAAAAATTCTTTTCTGAAATACAAGACAGAGTATTTTTCTTACTTGTCATATGTTTTGAAGCACCACTATAAATGAGCCATGTGTCCTCTCCAGGTGATACAGATCCTGAGAGAGTTGAGATCAAGACATGGTCCTTAATCATCTTCATAGGTGGTTCTTCATCTTCGGCTATGTGAACATGTTGCCTTTTGTGCTTCCTCTTGTATTCTTCTCTTCTGACTGGACAATTATTCGCCTTGTGTCCCATCTTATCCCAATGATAGCATTGTATAGATGAGAGATCTCATCCCTTGCGTTGTCCTTTCTTCTGAAAATTTCTTGAATGAGATTCTTGGTTGTTCAATTTAATTGATGGTTGAGGTTCTCTATGAGTTTCCCTTTTGAAGTAGGGTTTCTTCCTTCCTCCTTTTGTATGAGTAGCTAGGGCTTGATCATCTTCCCTTGCTAGTAGTGCTTCACGGTTGGCTACCCTTGTCTCTTCTTGGATGCATTCTTCCCATAGGCTCTCAAACTGCAGTTTCTCCTTTCTGCCACATACTGACTGGATGAAAGAATCCCAGGGTCTTGTGAGACCATTTAGGGATGTTATTACGAATTCGTATTCGTCGATGGTGTCTCCAATCGCTTTTAACTGTTCTTTTATTTCTGAGATTTGGGAGAAATATTCTTGAATCATTTCTCCTTTCTGCATCTTGGTATTCTTCAATTGAGATCTTAGATTCATCTTTTGATTGATGTTTTTTCCTTCATAAAGTTTTCTTAGAGCGTCAAACATCTCCTTCAGAGTTTTCTTGGATGATACATACGAGATCAGGTGGTCTTTGATTGAATCTACAATGATACTTTGAGCCTTGATTGAGTCCTTCTGATGCTTCGCTTTCTCTACGACATCTTCAGGTTCCTCCACTTCTTATTTGATAAATTTTGCTAGGTCATTCTCTGCAAGGATTAGAACGATCCTATAATTCCAGGCACGAAAGTTGTCTATGCCTTCTAGTTTCTCAACAAGCTTTGTGCTTGCAGACATCTTGTACTTGAGGCTACGAAAATGACCAAAAAATGAAAATGCTTAAAATCAAATTTTAACCTTACCAGGAGGTGTGCTTGGCTGAGGAGAGTAGCCTGGTGTACTTGGATATGAGAAAATCCAACTTTTATCCCGTCAAATATGATCTGCGGATTTCTAGACTGGTGCTTCTAGTACTTTTGTGAAACTAGGGTTTCATTTTTCGTGAGATCCAGCCACTGAAAAGGTGTGCTCTAAGTTCCAAAATGATCCTTGGGGAAGGGAACATCTTTCTAGGTGGTTAGGGAGCTGAAAAGATTCACTTTTGCAAAACCCTAATTTTTGGGTACGAAAACGGTGACGTTTTTCCTCTTGCAAATTGTGTTTCCTTTAGGTTGGCTTTGATACCATGTTAATGTTTACGCCATTATTATAGTTCTTTTCATTTCAATAGATAAGAGCATCATAAGAACAAGATCACTGAGAAATACACATTCACAAGAGACACAACATTTATCCTAGGAAACCCTCTAGGGGAAGAAAACCCAGCAAAAACTTCCTTATCATAAATAACTTATACAATGGTCAAGAGATAACTCAAACCAATATAGATAGTCCTCCCCAAGAGATGCGCCACTCTTCTCCCTCTCTCCAACTGGTAATTGTAGCTTGCCTCATAAGATAATGATCAAGTGAGTTGTGTGTTAGAAGTGAGGCGCTAGCCTCCTATATATACAAGACTGGCAAGTGTGAGAGGGTTTCACTAGCAGGGCCGACCTCTCACTCTGGGTGGGTAAACCCACCTTTAATTAATTCAGGGTCTTCAATAATAACTGTTGGGGCCAACTTCTTATTCTGCCCTTTATAATTGTCCGATGACAATTACTGACATGATTAATCCACAATGGGGATTAATCTTAATAATAAAATAACAATAAGAATAAGAATGCTCTTCGCAGTTACATTATTTCAACAGCTATAACCTGTTCATTGTAGGTTTTTGACATTATATGTCATATGCAAGAAGATTGAGTGAGCATGGATCATTTTGCCTCTACTCATTAACGACTGTGATTGTAAAAAACACTTCAAATTTGCAGGCTATCCATTATAAGAGGTGAAAATTCACTTAACACAGAGGTACCAGATGAAGTACCATATGAGGTGTCGTATGAAATGTTGTTTGAGGTGCTGAATGAAGTGCCATATGAATTGCATACCGATAATTGTCTTATATTCCAGGTAACTGGAAATCAATTACATTCAATTGAATTAGTTGCATGCATTGATTAAAGATGCTTCATATGTTTATGATCAAATGTCCAAGTCCAAAGACTTGGACATTGATCTAACTATGCATCATTACATTACCCAAAAGCATGCCATCGAATTCAAATTTCACACACATGGAATCTCCTGCGCACATGTGTGCAATGTACTCCACCATGAGCGCATTCAAAATCAGGCTGGGCACTCTATTATCTCAATTTTCCCTTACCATTTGCTCTCCCTTGCGTTAAGAAATTGCGCCCAACCTTTGCCAATTCATCCCCTGTCCAAATCATGTTCGGCCTGTGCCCAATTTGTGCCACTTTTTGGCTCAATTACGCCCTTTCTTGGTAAATTCCACCTCTATCACAATGCCCAGGAGATATGAACCTTCCTCCTATGTAGACTTGTTTGCCATTCCCAAATTTTCACAGTGTAGAGAAGTGTTTTTGTGCACAGGCTATTGGCCATTTTTGTTTAGCTTGCAGGGCCACGATGACAGTATCTCCATGCAATTTGCAGTCAATTTTGATAGTAAGACAACAAATGTAGGGTCTCTTACCTTTGAAGTCACACAAGATTCCATTGTTGTAGTAACAAATCTCCCAATAATGGGAGATAGATGGTTCAAAAATCACCAATTGCCACGCTCAAGTTATAACATGGTGTTTAAGCTCGAATTCGAGAGAATTTCAAGAGAAAAAGGGTATGCTAAGGAGTGGATAAAGGCAGAATTGATCAATCCCCTCATCGTCATCACAAGGTTAATTACATGTGAAGGTGGATACTCTACTTTCAAAGCTTGTCATTTTAGATTGCTGGCTCATTTTCTGTTCAAAAAACCCTTGAACTTCCCCTTCTATTTTCTCAAAAGCTTGGAGAAGATGTCCTCTCAAGTGAGGAAAAATGTGACTAACCCCCACAATAGTCTCTTCCACCATGGCTTGATCAAACTCCTCGTTCTTGCTTAACTAGAGAAACATGGGAAAAATTGGGATGCCTTTATCTATCAATTTGCAAACCCTCACTTGACAGTTAAGATCGGAAAAAATCCACTTAGCCTAAAAACTATCTCTCCATCCAAGCCTCGCTCTCCAAGAACTCCAAACACCTTTGCACAAACCCTCTCTTTGTCAGAACAATACCAAAAGCTTGTTGATATCCCTACTTCTTCATTGGGTAAAAAGACCAAGAGCAAAGACCAAAACAAGCCTATTGTTAACCCCCCAATGCCTTCACTCTCTCTTGTTTCTACACCTAAAAATATCCAAGAAGTAATGCAGCAAGACTTTCCCATCATTCCCACAAACAAGAATGGAGCCAATCGATTTGGTAAAGGACCCTTTCGAAAGAGTACCTGGAGCACAAGAACCAAGCCTTATGAAAAACCTCCACCTACTTCGGATCCTATCCAAGTGTCCTCTGACCTTGAGAGCCCTCATAAGAAACCTTGGGAAGTTTCTGCTGATGGATTAGAGCTACTAAGGAAAACAAAATCAGAACCTACTTCACCTTACTGATCTCCCATCACTCCTACTTCACCCATGCCCACTCTAGATCCTAAAACTAATAGATTGTCCACATCCCTCAAAGGATCTAAGCCTTCCTCAGAGATCATCGATTCTGCCCCAACCATAGAGGAGCTACAAAAGGAAAACCATCAGCTTCTCCAACAGTTGGAGGAAAGGAAGACAATAGATACACACCTTCATCATGACAATGCAGTCCTTCAAACAAAGGTTAAATCTCTTCAATGATTGGTCGATGAGATGTTGAAATCTAACCGCATCCTCAGAGCACAGCTGAAGAAACACAAGAGGCACAAGGCTAAGTCTTCACAACAAGAAGGAGAATATTCCAATGCTGATCCTCCTCAGCAAGCCTAGTCACGAGGGGTAACTTCTTTTTGTTTGCAGTGGGACCTAGAAAATCGTAAGTGTGGGGGTTGGGCCTGCTTTTATGATGGTTATTATACACTTTTTCCGCATGTACATATGTGTTTTTCATATTTTAGAGGATCTTTTTGAAGAATTTTATGATAAAATGCTATGATCGACATAAGGTACGTGTGATTCATGTTTAATGATTGTATTATGTATAATTCATCATGTTTTATGATTACCAAGATCTAATTCATGTTTTTCTGGTGTTACAGGGAAAAACTGCACCACATTTCTACTTCCAACACTTGATCTGACACCTTCCAGTACTCATTCTGGCACTTGATCTGACACTCTATCCAGCACTACGTATTGCATAAAAACGTAGGGCGACTTGGTGGTTATGGTATTGGCGGCCAGTGATGGGAAAATCATGCATGTGGGTTTTGTTCATGCTTTCCCCCTCTAGCTACTGCGCTCCCAACAACTCATTTTTAGTTGCTCAAGAGGGAGATTATTGGCTCACTCTGTTTTATCAGTTAGGGCATTATTTATTGTAATTTGCCAAAATTAGAAGTGGTTCGGCCCTTCTGTGGTCGACCACTTGGTCTGTAAATGTTATAAATACCACTAAGGTGGTCAGATGATTGTTAATATGATTGTTAAGTACCATAAGCATTAGATTTGTCAGTGTGGTAGACTTAAACACGATTTTACTCTGTTTTGAGTTTTTACATTGCCAGATTATGCCAAAACTGCGTTTTTCAGTTTTTATGGTGAATTTGACCTGCTGAGGTCGTGGTGTTATTTTAGAGAGTGACCATGACTTGCTGGGGGGACCACCAGCATTCTGGTAACTGTCTTTGTGTTGTTTATGCATTTCATAATTTAATTGTTCTCTTTATTTTCTGTAAATGGATTTTTTATTGTGTTAATTAGTTTGTTGTAGTTTAATTGTTGTGATTCTCTTTTGTAGGTTAGAATGATGAGATGTGTTAGCATGCATTGATCTTGTAGATTAGGAACAGACTTGCAAGTCTCTATACTAACCCTGTGTGCAATTAGATGTTAGATTATGCTTTCTTTTATGATTTTATAGTCAAGTTTAAAACATAGTTTTAATTAGAATAGAATAGAGTTTTTATTTGGGTTCTCTTCGACAAGGATTTGATGGATGGATATAATTAATTCCAATTTTTAATTATAGCTTGATTATCTCATTTTTATATAGATCTTTTTTAATTAGTTGTTGGTTAATGTAGATCGTTAGTTTACTTTTCAATATCATAGTTTAATTTATGTTTTTGATCATTCCCTTATTGTAGTTTGAATTGTTAGAATAGACATAACATAGTTTAATTTTACGTAATTTCCCTTCCTAGAATTAAATTGCCATTATATTTCTTAGTTAATGGTTGAATCTAGTTTTTCTTACACAGTGTAGAAGTATAATGATGATCTCGTTATGTTGTTGATGGTTCATATATGAATATGCAGGGTATTTAACATTGTTTTTTCATGGCTAAACTCTCATTGGATTGTTTAATGCATACCTTTCACTTTGCCATTGAGATTAGTGTTGAGCTTATACCACTGGAATTTTCCTTTGTTTTCAAGTGCCATCGAGATATCATCCAACACCGAAGACATTCGCACAACCACCAACATTATATTTGAATTGTCATAGGTTAAAAAATAGTTTTCTTGTTTTCGTAGATTAAAGATAGTTTCTTGCTTTCGTAGATTAGAAGACATAATTTTCTTGCTTTCATAGATATAGTTTCTTGCTTTCATAGATTAGAATAAAGTTTCATTCTTGATATAGGATAGATAGACTTTGCTTTGATAGATTAGATAGTAGTTTGCTTATCATAGATTAAGCATTAGTTGGCAGTTCTTCTTGCTTTCAATAAAATAGATTTCCTTTCATGCATTATAAATAGTTTTGCATTGAGCATTTAGTCCAGTTTCCTCTTAGATTTCCTTTCATGCATTAGAAATAGTTTTGCATTCAGAATTTAGTCCACTTGCCTATTAGGCTATATAGTTGTTCAATGAGAAGTTTTACTTTGATTACTTGCAGTAGTTAGTTGCCTTTTCTTACTTGTCTATTTTATTTAGTAGGTTAGTGAGGTGTCTTTACTTGCTTGTCTTTTTCTTTAGTAGGTTAGTTAGGTGTCTTTACTTACTTGTCTTTTGTTTTAGTAGGTTAGTTATGTGTCTTTGCTTGCTTGTCTATTTTATTTAATAGGTTAGATAGGTGTCTTTGCTTACTTGTTTATTTATTTGCTTTCATAGGGTAGTTGCTCATTGAATGTAGGTTGGAAAGTTAAAATAGTTTTCTTTTGTTAGTTGCTCATTATTATGCTTAGTAGTTTGCCTTTGCTTATTGTTGAACTAGTTTGATTTGAATAGGGTTTTTGACTTTCTTTTCTTAGGATTATCCATCTATCCTTGGCCCAAAAGTACTTAGGTTACCGAGTTTCAATTTGCTTAGTAGGGCTTGCTCGTTAGATAGCTTTGCTTAAGTAGTTTATCCTTAGATAGCTACCTTAATTAGTTATACTATTCTCCTACTAACCCTTCTACCTTTGGCATATATTTTTATACAACTCTAAGTTTACTTACCCCAGGTTGACAATTTAATTAAGGGTTTTTAGTGTCTTTTTAGTGCATATAGAACACCCATCACTTACCACACAATGCACAAGGGAAGTTAGTTCTAAGACCATTGTTCTTCTCTTGTTTTGGTTGATTATTGTTATTGGTATTCTTATTCCATTTTACTGTGTTTCCATTTCCCGTAGCATTATTGTATGGGTTGGGGACATTGCCCCCTGATCCTTTACTTGTGTTTTGCTTGTTCTTTCTTTCCTTCTTGAACTTGTTTTGAATATTAACCATATTTAGTTACTTAAATAATTGGATTTTTTGAGGTAGTGAAGGTTGAATGAATTTAACATTGATGTGTTGTTGAATCAGTGGTGGTGTGACAATAGATGTCAGGGAGGCGAGTAATGGGTAGTAGGGATTTCCTTGTGAGGGGCTACCATACTAGTTGTAAGACGTGGACATCCCTCCACTACAATTTTGATTGTCACATGACGGCCCATGCATGTGTGGAAAAACATGTACTCTTGGGGAGGGCATGCTAGGCCCTGAATGTGACAAATTGATTCCACTTTGTATATGGGAGGGATTTGTAACACCACTTTTTCGGTTAACAAACTTCGCGGAAATATAACACGCACTCTGGATTATAAAAAAACATGCATTTAAGCAAATGAAACACATTTAAACTCAGAGTAAGTCATATAAATTATTGCTATCATAATTTTAAGAATGGCATTAACCATAATTCATCTGCACAACAGAATACATGATAAAATATAAGCATCACAGGCATGCAAAACATAACATTTAACATAAGCTGATACTTATCTTGAAACTGAGGTAATTCCACTAACCAGGTGCAGGCCTTCCATGAACCTCCCAGCCTTAGATCACACTGCTCATCAACTCAGCAGTAGGTCACCCCCGAGCTGGGACTAAGCTCCACCCCAAGGTAAGGAATCCTAGGCTAGGCTGAGGTTACAGGGAAAACACATAGTCACGAGGAAGGAATTCTCTTCCAAGAACCACTCATGTTCACTGCCCACAGACCCTCATTCCCCACATGTTTGTTCCACCCCAGGAGTATACACCTTCTCTGTCACCTGGATAGTCCTTCGTCTACTAACCTCCCTTGCCTTGGGTTACAGCAACAGACCGAACAGGAAGTCTCCGGGCTCTGTGGAAGCTACAGGGTTCATTCCAAGAGTCCTCTCCTTCCTCTGCTCACTCTCTCACCTAGAGAGAGACGCTCATAGGCCAAACCACTTGTTCATCCAACCTCAAACACCCCTCTCGCCTGGAGAGAGTGTTTCACAACTGGTCACAAGCCATACGCAGTCCCGCACTGTGCAGCTGCAATTATCCACGGAAATACAGACATTGGCTTCCTCAAAACGGGTTTAGAAATGAAAAAATGGTATCACGGTCACGACTTCGGGACAGAGGCTTCACGCACAAGTTCCATTTCAGATAGAGGATGCACACAGATTCCCAGACACCACACAGGCTTTTCAGTTCAGAACAGAGATGAATCTGGCTCTTTCAGAATCAATCACAGGCTTCTGGTTCAATACGGAGGTATACATGGGTTTTCTTAGAGCCAAACACAGGCTTTTTAGATCACATACACCCACGAAGGTTCTCTGCAGAACTCGGGTCTATCGTACTGCTTAGAGCCCGTACATGCTCATGCCGTCTGATCAAATGAGAGTAGGGGCCCCTCTCACAGCTCACCTTGGCCGTTTTATTTGCATGCACCAGGGTTGACACTTGTCACCCTGGGAACTGCATGCATTCCACTAGCACGCATCCCTTCCTCATGGTTAGGGACTTAGGATAAAACATGAAATGCTCATGCCTTTTTGAAATAATATTAAAATATTATTCCCAAGGATGAAGCCCACTAGGCTTAACACTTAGCCCCTTTTCCCACCTTCCAACCCCTAATCCCTTGCCTTCTATGTGGAAGCTCAGTCCCCCTTCACTCATTCATCGTAGTCGGTCTACACCTGGCGGTGTTTACAAATTTTTATTAATTTGTTCTGCGTGATTACATATACATCAGCAGGCTCCTGGCCTTCAACACTTAGGCTCCCTGGCCTAACAAACACATAAGCCACCGGCTTATAAAAACTTGGCTCACCAGCCTATAAAACATAATTACAATTCCTTTCAAAACATGATTTAAAATAGGGCTTGGCCTTGGGGACACTACAATCCCCCTTCCCTTATTTCTGCACTATCCTCAGTGCAACTTACACCGTCTCTACAAGCCTTTCAAAATTTTCAAAAAGATGCGGGTACTCTGCCCACATAGCATTTGCATGCTCCCATGTAGCGTCCTCGGGACCGTACCGGGTCCACTGGACCTTTGCAAGCTCTATAGCTCGATTTTGGAGCTGTTTGCTTTTCCTATCCAATATGCGCACATGATGCACTTGCAGGACACCTTTTGGTTCCACCTGAATCACATTCCAATCGATAACATGATTAGCATCAGGTACAAATTTCTTAAGCAGTGAAACATGAAACACATTATGTACAATAATAGATGCAGGTAATGCAAGCATGTATGCAACTGGCCCAATCCTTTCCAGGATCTCAAATGGCCCACAAAATCTTGCTGCCAATTTGGTGCAACTTCCCAACTTTAGGGAACTCTTGTTAGTCCTCACTTTAAGGAGAACATGGTCACCCACTTTGAATTCTCTATGGGTTATGTTACTATCAGCGTAAATTTTCTACCTATCCTGGGAAACTTTCAGATTCCTTTTAATCCTTATAATTTGGTCTTCCATCTCTTTGAGAAACTCAGGCCCAATCACTACTCTGTCAGCTAGATTATCCCAACTTACTAGTGTGTTGCACTTTCTTCCATAAAGTGCTTCGAATGGGATCATCTTCAACAATGTATGATACCCATTATTGTAGGCGAATTCTACTAAATGCAGGTAGTCTTCCCACCTTGATGGTTTGTCCATCACATACATTCTCAGTATGTCTTCTATTACTCTGTTCACCCTTTCTGTCTGACCATCATATTCAGGATGATACGCTGTACTAAAGTTCATATTCATTCTGAATCCCTTGAACAGTCCTTTCCAGAAATTCGAGGTGAATTTCGGGTCCCTATCAGACACAATTGTCTTAGGAATTCCGTGCAAGCGTGCAACTTCTTTTAAAAAGATACCAGCAACATCAACTGCCCTGTGGGTGGTTTTCAGTGGAATAAAATGGGTAGCTTTAGTAAGCTTTTCCACCACCACCATGATTGAATCATGTTGCTTGCTTGTTCTAGGTACTCCGGTGATAAAATCCATTGTTACCATGTCCCATTTCCATTCAGGAATGGGTAAAGGCTACAACAACCCTGCTGGGTGCCTGTGCTTAGCCTTAACCTTCTGGCACTCCATACATATGGTGATGTATTCAACAATTTCTTTCTTCATACTCGGCCAAAAATAATGGCTTTTGACTGCTGCCACAGTCTTTTGATATCCAGGATGTCCAACATAAGCCACATTATGCATTTCTTTTAGAATTGCCAGCTTCAATTCTTGGACATTGGGTACATACACTCTATTTTTATATAGAAGTAAGCCATCAATTCCCAAGGCGTAACTTTCCTTGGTCTGTGGTCTCTCATGCTACTGTAGCTTTGCTACTAAACCTCTGTACTACAAATCAACATTTGCAGCTTCCAAAATTCTGTCTTTAAACTCAGTCCTGTACATGCTAATGGATATAGCATGTAATTCGTGCACTTTTCTGCTGAGTGCATCAACCACCTTATTTTCTTTCCCTTTGATATGATTGATATCAAAGTCATATTCGCACAGAAACTCCAGCCATCTGATTTTCCTGGAATTTAAAGTCGGCTGATCAAATAAATACTTCAGACCATTACGGTCTGTTCTCAACTCAAATCTTTTTCCCACGAGGTAATGTCTCCATTTCCTCAAGGCATGGACGATTGCTGCTAGCTCTAAATCGTGAGTGGCATAATTCCTTTCATGCTCTTTCAAATTTCGGGACTCATAACAAATTACAAATCCCTCTTGGCTGAGAACTCCTCCTAGGCCCTCCTTACATGCATCGGTGCACACTATGTAATCCTTATTGGGATCTGCAATCTTCAGGATTGGAGAAATGGTTAGTAGCTGCTTCAATCTGATGCAGGAGCATCCCTCACGACAAGCAAAACCAACGTGGAAGCAGAAGACAGCTGGAAGACATCCAGCGCAAGTTTTTGAATTTTTTATTTTTTCCCTTGAAGTTGATGCGCTGAATATAAATGAGATCATTTAATTTAGGCGCCTTGGTAAAAATGTAATCAGACCTCGAGCCATACGCTCTCGTCTGAGATAGTCAGAGGCATTTATAGTAGTAGTTGCAGGTAGATAGAATTGAATTCTTAGATTAGATAGTTTTAGAGCGCAGGAGGGAAAACAAATATAGACACCCTCATTTGTATCATTGTAACAATTAACAGGAGTGAGAATAATCTAGAGAATAGGAGAGAAGCAGAGAACTGTAGAAGAACACCCATGTATAGATCTTGAATTAATAGAAGAAGTTGATTCAGATTCATGGTTGTTGTGTTATTCTCTGTGTATGCGTGTTAAATGCTCTGCTTATGAATATTTCTTCCTGTTATGCATTGTTGTTATGCTGTGCGTATGATTTCATGTGTTAAGATAGAAGTCTGAGAGGAAGTGAAGTGAGTTATAATTGTTTCTCTTTTGAGCAAGGATTCCTACAAGGAGTGCAGTTGAAGTCGTCTGCAAGGAGTGCGTTGACAGAAGGCTCAGGGAGTTAAACTCTTGTTCTCAAAGTACTCAGAAGTGAAAGTGGGTTGCTAAAGCCATGCAAGGAGTGCACAGGCTAAGGAAGGAGAGTCTCAGTCATGAAATTGAGCAGAAGATGTGGAGGACTGCTTCTACGGGCATACACAGAGTCAAAGGAAGCTCAAACAGTTGAAGTGCTCACAGGTTTGCCGCAAGGAGTGCATGCAAAGAACCTTGTTGAGGTTGAAGTAATCTAGAAAATCTTAGGAAGGATAGGCCTCTGAGTCACTGAAGATCAGCGTAGATAAGCGTGACTTGAAGTTACAGGAAGATGCTGTCAGAAGTCAGGAAGAAGCATCGCAGGTTGGCGAAGCGGCGAAAGAATCTCATGGAGAGATACACTTTTCTCATTTCGTGGGTTACACAAGGAAGAACGGACGATCGAAATCCTCTGAGGAGATTTAGCGAAGTTTCGAGGATCGTTAGATCTTGCAGAGGTGCAAGGAGGTTATGTCAAGAAGATTCCGAAGAGTTTAAAGCTCAGGAGAGGCAGAGCCATCGATTCAGAGTCACAGAATCCGTCATATCTACACGTGGTATCATGTATCAGGGACTCGTGAGTTGAAGCCACAAAGGTTGTGCAACAAGAACAACGATATCGCGAGACGCGATATCCCTACAAGATCAGAGCCATTCATTGAGGAGGACGCGTGTAAGGAGATTCTCTCATCTTGGAGACTCGAACATTGGAGGTCTGAAAAGGAAGTCCTTTAGCTTCGCAAGTGGCGAAGTGGAGAGAAGGCTGAGAGTCGTCCATCTGAGGAGGATAGGTGGCAGATATCGAGAGATCTCGCGAACTTGGGAGTTCGCAGAGTGAAAGCCCAAGTATTGGGTACTCTAAGTCACGAGCAGCGAAGTGGCGAGAAGGCGGGAGCTATCCATCTAAGAAGGACAGGTGGTAGAGATCTAAGGATCTCATGAACTCGGAAGTTCGCAGGGTGAGAACCCAAACATTGGGTATTCCAAGTCGCGAAGACACGAGGAGCGAGAAGGAGGATAACCGTTAGATCCGAAACACAGGAGGACCGTTGGATCTGCACGTGGGATCATGTATCGGAGCCTCGCGAGAAAAGGCTCGAGAGTTTGGCTATGGGGATCACGAGATTGTGAGAGGCGATATCCTGACAGCTCGAGGCAGTGTGGGCCATAGCGAAACGCGAGTGGAATACAGGTGGCATGAAACCCTCAGAATCTCGCTGCGAGAAGTCCCGAAGCATTGGGGTTAGGATTCGCGAGTCGCGAAGTGCCGAGAGCATAAGGTGGGACCGCGTGATCGACGGGTAGACACGCATTGCCTGGAGAGAGAGTCAGCATTCCGTTGAATTCTCGTGTCTCAGGGATTCGCGAAATAGAAGGGTGAAATCTTGACGGTTCAACCTGCGAGGTTGCGAGGTTGCGAGTAGTGAAATCCGTCGAGGAAGGAGTCAACTCAGCGTTGACTTATCGCGTCTCGGAGGGTCACAACGGGAAGGCACGAGAGTTCGACTTGCAAAATCACGAAGGTGCGAGTTGTGAGAGGCGCTAACATTTAAGCCTAGCCCACGGTTGCATGTGGTGAGGGTGCTAACAAGGAAAAGAGCTATACCTGTATCGCTAGATCGGGTATCGCAAGATTAGAAAGGAAGAATTAGAGGTTTTGAGTCACGAACTCGCGAGATCGTGAGATTTAGATGATCTCCCAGTGGTAAAGGGGAGACCTCGGAGAAGGATTGTTGTGGGTGCAGATTTCCCGATAGGGAAATAGAAGAACCTTGGGGTTCTTCGGGCCAAGAAGAAGAAGATCCTGTGAGCGGACGTGCCCGTGGTTGGCGCACTTGCGTCAAAGTGGTATTAGAGCATAGAAAAAGCTTATTTTCTTTCTATAGTAGAGGACAAGGAGAATTCACCATGACGCCAATAAGAAGAGGTAGACAATCACCCGATCCAGAGGAGGAAAGGGAATTGTCCAGAGAAAGAGGTAGGCAAGTGCAGAATCCAGACATGGAAAGAAGAATGTGAAATCTTTGTGCCAGAATGGAGGACATGGAGATAAGACAAAGGTGCAATGCTGATGCAGGAGATATCAGTGAATCCGAAGATGAAGAGGATGTTGGACATGAAGAAGAAGAAATCCCAACATAAGATGCAGCCAATGAGTGTTTAATTAAGGCTATCGCTCGGATGAGTTCGAAAA
>CBVK0101167694.1:0-14181 GCA_900067695.1 Picea abies
ATAAGATCCAAGCACCCGTTAGAAACAAAGGAATAAAATGCACATATTCAAAGGGTTTGAGGATCAGAGTGACACATACCATGATACCCAGACTCATTACCTCATGGATCAAGAACCATCTCTGATACATAACCAAACTGAAAGTGATGGATGTTTGTTTTGGTGCTAACAAAGTGGAGGCACTAAAAGGGAGAAAAGATGGGCCCTCCAGGGCCATTCTCAAGTCGATCTGGCTCTCGGTAATCCATGTCTAGGACATGTGGGCCTCGAGACATAATCTTCTAGTTATCCCTGAAAGTGGGGGATAACAGGTCTCAAATCCTTGTTAATATGTGTGGGAGGAAAATATGGCCCTTAGGTCCTAAATGAATCTTCTAGGGACCAGGAAACATGAATGAGGCCACAAACCAGAAAACACACCCTATATAGGAGATCATTGTCCTTAGAGTTGGATGTGGGCACCAATATTAGGCTTTGTGCATTAGGGAGGTGTTTTGGGATTAGGGGAGAAATTAATGTAATTAGGACCTAAATTAAGATTGTTGAGCTAACGGGCCATGATCAAGGTCTTGAACCACACCATAGACCATTTAAAGTGGATCTTTGGCATAGAAGTGGGATATGAATGTGATCAAGAGTTTTTGTGTATAGGGATGGGTATCAAGGCCTTAACCATAGTCAAGGGAGAAAAATAAGGGCCTTACATCATAAACGAATATCTATGCCTCATTGGCCATCAACGTGACCTCAAACCACAACATAAGTCCTTTACTAGTGAACTTTGACCTCCAAGTGGAATATGGGTACTATTATGAGGTATTACATGCTAGGGATGGGTATTAAGGCATTGAACATGGTCAATGGGGGGAAATAAGGCCCTTTGGTCCTAAATGAAGCCTTTAGGTATCAAAGGCCATAAACAATGTCATAATACATATAATGTGTCCTCTATAGGGGATCATTGTCCTTTAAGTGAGACATGGGTAACATTATGATGTTTTGTGCATTAGGGATGGGTCACAATCCCTTAACCATGGTTGGGGGAGATATCCTAATAATTAGACTCTAAATGAATATTCTTAGGCTAATGGGCTATTATCAAGGCCTTGAAATACAATACATGCAATCTTAAAATGGATCTTGTGCATATGAATTGGATATGGGAATTATTAGAAATTTTTTGACATAATGGATGGGTCTTGAGACCTTAATCATTGTCCTAGGAGAAAATAAAGGTTCTTGGGACCTAAAAATAGTTTTTAAGGATCATGATCCATTAACAAGTCCTTAAACCACTACAAGATCCCTTTAGAGGGGATGGTTGGCCTTCAATTGGGACATGAGTTCCTTAGGATATTTTGTGAACCAAGGATGATTCTTGGGCTATTAAGTATGGTAAGGGGATAAAATAAAGGGCCTCAAGTCATACATAAATATTTTAAGGATCTAGTCCATGAACATGGCCTCAAAGTACCACATAGACCCTCTAAAAGGGATCTTTGACCTCTGAATGGGATATGGATTATTATAGGAGGTTTTACATACTAGAGATGGATATTGGGATCATGAATATGGTTGAGCAAGGAAAAAAGGGTCATATGATCTAAATGAAAGCATCTATGGCTCATGAGGAAAAATAAGGACTTGAAGCACTACACATTATATTTAGAGGAGATATTTATCTATTAATAGGTTTAGCATAGTGTGCATTGGTGTCAAGGACCAAACCATGGTCCAAGAGCAACCATTGGAGCCTAAAATATAATGGTGTGAGAAAGACAAAAGTGGACATATGACCTAAATTAAAGCTTATAGGGCTCATGATACAAAAAGAGGAATTGAACCACTACACATGCCATTTAGAAGATATATTTAGCCATTGAGTGGGATACATATGCCATTAGGAGATTGTTTTCACCAGGGATGGGTCTCAAGGCATTGACCATGGTCATATGGGAACCATTACAATTTTTTTCACATTAGATGGTTGTTGAAACAAAACCCATGGTCCAAGGATAAAAACCAATGTCTTAGGTACTAAAAGATTCTTTTATGGTTCATGGACCATGCATAGGTTCTGAAACCACCACAGAAACCTTGTAATGGAATATTTACCCAACAAATATAATATGGATGTTGTTAATATGTTTGGAACATTGTGCATTTGTATCAATTCCTTTTCCATGGTCCAAGGGTGATCTAGGAGGACATGGAACACTCAAAGAGGTCTATAAGTATGTGGAATGCTCAGAGAGGTCTAGGAGAATCAAAAAATGCTCAAAATTTGATCATCTCAAATGTTCTCTAAAATGAATTCATTGTGTAGAGCTCAGCGATAGCTTTCCAATGGCACAAATATCGCCTCAAACAGAGTTTGTATGCAAAATTTATGGTCGGTCAAAGTTTTGGTCAATAGGGTAAAAAGTCAAAGGTGACGTAAAAAGTCAAAGGTGACACGTGTCACCACTGGAAGGGTGACATGTGGCACGACAATATAGGCCGTACATTTTGAATTGGCATACGACTAGGAAAGTGACAAGTGGCATCAACCATACAGTTGGCAACAAGTGGACCAATTGTAGGGCACCACGTGGACCAATCATATGGTGCCACATGGCACCTTCAAGAAGGCCAAGTTGGCCTAGGATCAAAATGGTTGGAGTCAGAATGAATCAAACCTCTGACCTCTTAGCACTAGGATAATGGCTTAAAAACATTCCATAACCAAATGAGCTAACGATTCCATCGAATATTCAGGTGGATATCAATATATATATTGACATATATAAATGTAATATGCCAAAACAGAGTCTGCGGGGCTTGAACCCTGAACCTCCCACCATACATAACCCATGACTTAACATATAGTGCGCCAATAGTTCTACCATATGGTTATGTTGTTATAACCAATTCGACAAATAACATTTAAATGGACGCATGGGGTTCGAATGGAAGTTGGGGGCCTGCGTCCTATTTAATTAGCATGAAACTCAACGTGCCATCACATCAGAGTGCAGATTTGTGTCTCGAAGTTCCTTCCAAGGGTATCTAGACTTTGGGATTTCACCGTAATGCATGCCAAAGGGTTCCTTAATGAAAATATATAAATTTTATGCTCATTTTTGTCATAATTTTGAGAGGAATTCAATGGTGCACTTTGTTTCTGAGTTTGAACAATGAATAAAGAGCCCGTTGTAAAAACACAAGCATTTGAGCATTAATAAAGTTGTCTCAATTGGAAGTGGACCCGAAGATGTAGCCCAAATTGGGTCAACTCCGTTAACAAACTTGTGTATGTTATTTCAATATTGTTGTTCTATTTTCACTCAATTCTTGCAAGTTATTTACCATTAAAATGGGTTTGGATAGATAAATGAATTCACACGTATTATGAAATCAATCAAACAATCATTATTATTTCGAGATCAAGTTAGATGTTTATCTATATTAAAGAATAATTAGCATCTAACGATTTTTTGGATCAAGTTGGTATCAGAGTTGGTTTTTGAAAAATGTTTGCAAGTGAATGCTTACAAGGTCCAGATTCAAGCTTGGTAAAGGAAAGCTTCCAAGTTATAAGTTAGAGATTCAAAGGAGATTCCGTAAGAGAGACATGGTTTCTGAAGGAAAGGAAGGAGAAGATCATCCCATGAGACCTGAGGAAATTATGGATACACTTCGTTCAATGAGGAAAATAATAGATGATTTATATAGAAGAGTTCATAAGACTGGGGACAGAGAATATTCAGTAAAAGATGAAGGAGGAGGTGAAGGTGGCAGACCTTCAAAAACCTCTTCATCATCATCCTCATCATCATCTTCTTTTGGTGCAAGTAAACCTTATTCACATAAGAAGAATCCCTTTAAGAAGTCATCACATAATCATGATTTGCCTTTATTGAAATTAGATGTAAAGTTTGAATTGCAAATTTATGATGGAGAATTGAACGTAGAGAAGTTGGAAAATTGGATCAAACAAATTGAAGTATATTACAGGGTACAAAATATCGTAGATGACATTGCAAAGATAGAGCTAGCTACTATTCGATTGGGCGGCACAACCTTGATATGGTGGGAGAGTAAGATACAAGTTGATCTCGTTCAACATGGTAAAGTAATTTCTTCTTGGGATGAATCTACTGTTGTAATAAAAAAACAATTTTGTCCATTGGCTTATGTGCAAACTGCAACTATAGAATGGCAACATATAATGCAAGGAAAAGGGAAAAATGTTCAATTATATACATAGGAATATAATAATAAATCATTCTATTTGGGAATTCCATTATGTACTCACAAAACTCTTCTAAAGTATATTGGTGGCATGCACTCATATCTTCGACACATTATCTTGATGTTTAACCCTAATAACATTTATGAAGTGTCAGTACAAGATACTCATTTGGAAGCTAGCAAGGGAAGCATGTGCTCGAGGATAAGAAGAGACATAAGTTTGAGAAGATGATTCAGATCCCGGGGGCTAAGATCTGGATGGATTGAATGCCTAGAGAGGAGGAGCTTAGACATGTCAATCTTTCATGGAAATAAGCATGGAAAAAAACATGTAAATGAAGTACTCGGGAGGTGAGGCTCAAAGATGAGCCTCACCTCTAAAACTAATTACTAGTAAATCACTCAGAGCTAATTAATCTTACAATGAACAATAGAAAATATGAGAGAAGCCAAAATGAGTAACTTGATATTATGAGAAGGTTTTCTAGGCCTTTATATAGAATTACAAAATGGTCCATTGGACAAAGTAAAAAATAGCTCATTAAATGAGTCTTTATTATTATAATAGATCTAACTACCCAACTAACTAGTGGAAAATAAAACCCAATACAATAATGGAAATAGATCATTAAATGAGTCTCTATTATTATAATAATAGATATAACTACCCAGCTAACTAAGTAGTGGAAAATAAAACCCAATACAATAATTGAGAGGTGGGACTCTCTTTGACTCATATGGAAAATGGCGCAGCACCCCTACCTCGGTAGGTTCTGCACGACCTCCCGGTCTTAGGATCATTCTTAATCTTCCCCTTGATTCTGATTGACTATTCGATTCCTCCCAGGAATCTTCAACGCACCAGTGTTTATCCACAGGTCCTTAGGAGTTACACATGTGCAATAAAGCACTAAGCACCAACTCTTTCCCACATGACCAACTAACGTGACCACAATCTTCACCCAAAAGGGTATTTCAGGTTTCGCGACTTCACGATCCCTGATTTGAGTCCCTTTGTCTCGTCAATCTCTGAAACTCTGAAATGGTATAATGGGAAATTGATTTCTCCCTTGACTTCACTTGACGTGGCCTTCGATGAAATATGGGCCCCAAGTGTTTCGGCACCTCAAGATTTCATGTATCGATGAAATTTAATATAACAACTCTCTTATGCCCGATAGCCAAAATTGTGATGGCTTCTCACCACAAATAAATGACTCTACTCTTTCTGTGATCTGACAGTCTTGAATAAATCAGAACTTCGTGAATCGAGAGTTTGCAACTCTCGACTCTAAGTCATAACCTTCTTCCACACCTCGAATTCTAAAACGACAAAACTCAAGCACGAAATCAATGACTCTCGTTGATCTGGATCCAACGACCATTATTCCTCCTGAAATTCTAAATGTCTAATGATCCTCAGCCTTAACCCTTCTGTTGATCTACAATATCCAATGGTCTATGACACTCGATACTTCTTCCTCGAAGTGTTTCCACCATCCATCCAGACTTCCAATGCTCCTCACCAACACTTTGGCATCAACCCTTCTGAGCTTTCTCTTTTACAGGTGACCTCAACCTTCGTCTCCCTTTGAATCCTTCATAGGTTCTAACCCTCCTGAGATTTTATCTGCTGCAATCTCAAGGCTTCAAAAGGTTTCCTGCACGCACTCCCTTGTGGCATCCACAAATATGCTCTAGCTATTTAAAATCTCTAACTCTGTGCACTCCCTTGCAACAATAGTTCTCCAACCTTTCTCCTTGGTTGATAGAGTCTAAGGCTTCAATTGGCCTGTGCACACCTTGCGCGGCTCTATGCGATACTTACACTTCCACTGGTATGAGAACAACAGTATTCCTTCTGAGATTTTTTGAGATGAAACTTAGAACCCTATCAACGCACTCTATGCAGACCTTTCACTGCACTCCTTGCAGGAATTCTCAGGATGAGAAACAATTGAAAC
Source organism: Picea abies (assembly GCA_900067695.1). NCBI lineage: Eukaryota > Viridiplantae > Streptophyta > Pinopsida > Pinales > Pinaceae > Picea > Picea abies. The sequence goes on from CBVK0101167694.1 coordinate 6,198, forward strand.
TCATACTTCTCTTCTCACCGACTTCATACATTCAACATGAAATCAAGAGCATACACACACATAGGATTGAAACAGATGCATAATAGAGAATATAAGCAAAACTGTAAACATACCATTCAAACATATGTAAACAGTAACCAAGATAACACCATGAAATGGAATCAAATCATTCTTATATTAATTTCACTTCTCTTGTACATGGGTTCAATAGCAACAACTATCTGCTTATACAATCCTACAATATTTGTTCTTATGTTCTCTCTTGCTCTACAACTTACAATCAGAACTGATACAATGATACAAGCGAGGGTGTCTTTTACAAGTTTTCCCTCCTACTGCTCTAAGCTATCTAATCGAATTAAAAGATACAACTACTTTACAATCATTACACTTAAATGCCTCCATATTTGACAGATGAGAGAAATTCTCAAGATCTGCATTACAATCCCAAAAAATTAAAGGGAAATTATGTCCCCCAACTATTACATTAATGTTTCATCATTCAAATTCAAAACATTCTCAAAACGTGCTTTGGTACATATCCAGTTGTCTTCCACTTGTGCTTGTTTTGTTGGCTTGCTTATGATGCTCTTGCATCATACTCCTCTGGCCAAAAAATTCATGAACTCCCGTTCATGAGCTCCTGTACCATCTGTCCATGGTCTTGGATATTTTCTTCTCTTTCCCAACTGGCATCTTCAATCGGGTGTCCTTTCCATTTGAACAAATATTCAAAGTATGTCTTCCTCCAGGTCTTCTTTCCAACTCTCTGATCAATTATCTTCTCCATCTACGGCCTTTCAGCTACAAGCATTTGTCTGACCCACTGAATTTATTTCTGACCCTCCTTTGTTCCTGTTTCATCATCTCTATAAGGGTACAAGTCTTCTATATTGAATATGGGCAATATTCCTACCCCATGTGATAATTCAATTTCGTAAGCATTTTCCTCAAACTCTTGCAAAACCTTACATGGTCCAATTTTCTTCATCTTCAGCTTATTGTATGTTCCCCTTGGGAAAATTTCCTTTATGAGATGCGCCAGAACCATATCACCTACTTCAAACTGAAGTTCTCTCCTGTGTTGATCTGCTATGCGCTTGTATTCCTGGTTGGAATTATGTAATCACTCTTTGATTTTGTTGTGGAGCTCTTGCATCTCTATTGCAAAATCCTCTTCTCCAGCACTTCTGAATTCATTATGCTCTAAGTCATTCAAATCACATACTCCTCTCAGCTGCATTCCATACAAAATCTAGAATGGGCTTTGTCCTGTACTCTTGTTGGGTGAATCATTATATGCAAATTCCGCTTGTGGCAGAATCTGATCCCACTGACTATGATGTTCAACGACTAGACTCCTCAACAAATCTCCCAAGCTTCGGTTTACTACCTTAGTTTGTCCATCTATATGAGGGTGATATGTTGAGCTAAAAGATAAATTTGTTCCCAACTTCTTCCATAGGGTCCTCTAGAAATGACCAACAAATTTGGTATCCCTATCCGATATAATACTCTTGGGTAAACCATGAAGTCTAACAACTTCTTTGAAAAACATGTTTGCAATGTGAGTTGCATCACTGGTTTTCTGACATGGAATGAAATGTGCCATTTTAGAAAATATGTCAACTACCACGAATATGGAATCACAACCCCTCTGTGTCCTTGGCAGTCCTAACACAAAATCCATGCTTATCGCGTCCCACGGCCTCTTTGGTACTGGAAATGGTTGATACACTCCTGTATTCTATCTTTTCCCCTATGCATGTTGGAAAATCCTGCATTCGTTGACAAAATTCTTAACATCTGTCCTCATCCCTGGCCAATAATACAGACTGTTCAGTTGCACAAATGTTTTTTCATGGCCGAAGTGTCCAATCAATCCCCCACTTTGTTTTTCTTTTAGAAGATTCTCTCTCATAGAAATTTTCGGAATACACAACTAATTTCCCTTGAATAATAATCCATATTGAATTAAATATCCAATCCATTGGCTTCTATCTCTGAGAACTGGATTCTCACATGCTTCATAAGCCTCTTCAAAATCTGCATCATCTCTGTACATCTCCTTGAGATTGTCAAAACCCAAAGTTTTCACACGAAACTCCTACAAAATCAAACATTTCCTACTCAAAGCATCAACAACTTTGTTAGCGGTTCCAGAAATGTGCTTTATAACAAAAGTGAATTTCTACATATATTAAACCCATTTTGCATGTTTCTGGTTCAGTCTTTCCTGTCGAGTTATGAATTGTAAAGCATGGTTATTTCTATACAAGACAAACTCTTTCGGAATCAAGTAATGTCTCCATTTTTTCAACGCCTGTATGACTGCATAAAACTCCTTGTCATATGTTGAATACTTCATCTTGGTCTCATTCAACTTCTCAATGAATTATGCAATTGACCTATTGTCTTGACTTAAGACTGCTCCAATTGCAAATCCACTTGCGTTGCATCTGACTTGAAATGTTTTACTAAAATATGGCAGAACCAGAACTGGTTGTCCAGTTATTTTCTCTTTCAACAACTTGAAACTTTTCTCTTCTTCCTATGTCCAATGAAAAAATTTATGTCTTTCTTGACTGTGTCCGTCATTGGTGCACATATCCCACTAAAATTTATGATGAACTTCCTGTAAAAACTAGTCAATCCATGGAAGATTCTAACTTCAAAGATACTCTTTGGTGACAACCAATCTCTGATTGCTTTTACCTTCTCAGGATCCATCTTCAACTCATTCGAAGAGATCACAAAACCCAAATAAATGAGCTATTTCTTGATGAAAGACGACTTCTTCAAATTTATCAGCAACTTCTCTTGCTGCAATCTCCTCATCACTAGAGTTAGGTGTCTCAAATGTTCTTCCTCGGTCTTACTGAAGATCAGTATATCATCAAGATACACAATTACAAACTTCCCAATGAAATCTTTCAAGACTTTGTTCATCAATCTCATAAAATTACTTGGCATGTTCGTCAAACCAAATGGCATGACAAGCCATTCATACAGTCCTTCATTCGTCTTGAATGTTGTCTTCCATTCATCACCTTCTCTCACTCGAATCTGATGATACTCACTCTTCAAATCAATTTTTGAAAAAAACTTTGCTCTGCTCAAGCAATCCATCAAGTCATTCATATTGGGTAAAGGAAATCTATACTTGATGGTGATTTTGTTTATATTACGCATTCTCCATCCACCATCCTTGTTTGGGATTAACACTGTTGGTACAACGCAAGGACTCAAACTTTCTCTAACCAACCCCTTGTCCATCAAATCCTGGACTTGCCTCTTGACTTATTCATTTTCCCGTGGCGTCAATCTGTACGCTACTTTGTTTTGTAAACTTTCTCCATGTATAAGATCATTGTGATGGCTTATACTTCTGATAGGTGGCAACGAACAAGGTAAATCATACACCACTATATTGGCGAACTCTTCCATCAGTTCTTGAATTTCTCTAGGTAGATCATCTATCTTGGTACTGGTTAATATGACTCTGGGTTTTCTCACCACGACAAATTGCATTTCTTCTTCTTTCTTGACTTCCTCAAGAAGTTCCTTCCCACTCATGAGAAGTATAGTATTGTTTGTCTCTGTTGTCACTTCCTTGTCTTTAATTGGCAGCAACATATGCATCCTGCCATTCTTCTCTAAGGTGTATGTGTTCTTTCTCCCATCATGAACAACATTTCTGTCATATTGCCACGGTCTTCCCAACAAAAGATGACAGACATCCATGGGAATAACATCACATAAAATTTCATCCTTGTATCCCCCTATCTTAAATTCAACTAAACATTGTTTAGTGACAGTTACCTGATGTCCCTTTTGCAACCACGAAACCTTGTATGGGATTGGATGTGCAATTGTCTCCAATTCCATCTTTTCCACCATCTCTGTGGATAGTAGGTTATATGTGCTTCCACTATCCACTATCACCTTGCATACCCTATCCTTGGTCTTGCAAGCAGTTCTAAACAAACTGTTTCTCTGGACTGGATTCTCTATCTCCTTCTCTAGCTTCAAGAGAATTTTCCACATCATTAAAGACCTTCTGCCTTCTGCATATTCTGCCTCAACATTTTACCTTTGCACTTCTGAAATGTGAGCTTCGCCTCCTCCATCTCTTTTTCTGTCAAGACATTCATAAGACTTATGTCTGACCTTTCCATAGACAAAACACTTTATCTCACCTCCTTTGCCTCTTCCTCTTCCTCTATCTCGCGGAAAAGTGCTTCTGTCGGCAGATTGTCTCCCCTGTGAACTTCCTCCTCTTTCTGGGTGAGTATGAGGTTTCTTTTCTTCATCCTTGGGTTTCTGCACTCTATCTTGGGAAATTTCTTTGCCTCTGCTCTGACTTCTACCTCTGCCTCTCTGACCTTGCTTTCAGGCCAATTTCTCTTCAGCCTTTAGGGCCATTTGATAAGCATCTTCTATATTCCTTATTGTCATCATGCTCATCACATCTTGAATGTCATATCTCAGACCATTCATGTATCTGGTGACATTTTCATCATCACTTTCATGATGACCTTCTCTAATATTTATCCGGTAGAACTCTTCAATGTATTCCTTCACTGTCATCCCTTTCTATCTCAAGTTTTGCATTCTCTGAAATAGGTTAATTTGGTAATCTCTGGGTATAAACTCGGCTTTCATATTTGCAACCATTCTATCCCAGTTTTTTATTCTTTGCTTACCTTTGCAATGCTTATCTGCCTACAATTCATCCCACCACAATGATGCATGCCCTTTAAGTCTAGTGACGCCATGTTTAACTTTCTTATCTTCCTCGACATCCTCATAGTCGAAGTATTTGTCTAGAGCTCTAAACCAATCTAGAATCTCCTCAACATCTAAGTTGACTTCATACATTGGAATATCCATTTTTTCCCTGGCACCTATTCTCGTAACAACTCTGAATAAACATTCTTCTACATCATCTTCGGCTCCAGCCTCATTTTCTCTTTCGGCTTCACTGACATCTCCAACGTCATCTATCCATCTCTGTGTTGTCTCCATAGCATCTAACCGAGCATGGAGTTCTCTCATTTCCCTTTCCATAGTTGGATTGGGTATTGGTCTTTCTCTCCTTCTTGGCAGCATTGTTCAAATCTGGTTCACACAGAATTCGAATCACTACTTCCCTTCTGTCCTATCCTACTTTTAGAAAAAAAAGATTGTAAGCTAGGCTCTAATACCACCTGGCACAACACCCCTACCTCAACAGGTTTTGCATGACCTCCTGGTATTAGGATGGTTCTTAATCTTCCCCTTGAGTCTGATTGACTCTTCGATTCCTCCCTGGAATCTTCAATGCACCAGTGTTTATCCACGAGTCCTTAGGATTTACGCCTGTGCAAGCAAGCACTAAGCACCAACTCTTGCCCACGTGACCAGCTAACGTGACCACAATCTTCACCCAAAAGGGTATTTCGGGTTTTGCGACTTCGCGATCCCTGATTTGAGTCCCTTTGTCTCATCAATCCTTGAAACTTTGAAATGGTTTAACGGGAAATTGATTCCTCCCTTGACTTCACTTGACGTGGCCTTCGATGAAATCTGGGCCCCAAGTGTTTTAGCACCTCGAGATTTCGTGTATCAGAGAAATTCAATACAACAACTCTCTTATGCCTGATAGCCAAAATCGCGATGGATTCTCACCACAAATCAATGGCTCTACTCTTGCCGTGATCTGACGGTCCTGAATAAATCAGTACTTCGTGAATTGGGAGTTCGCAACTCTTGACTCCGAGTCACAACCTTCTTCCACACCCCGAATTCCAAAACAATGAAACTCAAGCACGAGATCAATGACTCTCGTTGATCCAGATCCAACGACCATTATTCCTCCTGAACCTCTAAATGTCGAATGATCCTCATCCTTAACCCGTCCACTGATCTATGAGATCCAACAGTCTATGACACTCGGTACTTGTTCCTCGAAGTGTTTCCACCATCCGTCCAGACTTCCAATGCTCCTCACCAACACTTTGGCGTCAACCCTTCTAAGATTTCTCTTTTATAGGTGACCTCGACCTTCGTCTCCCTTTGAATCCTTCTGTGTTTCTAACCCTCCTAATCTTTTCTCTGCTACAAACTCAAGGCTTCAAAAGGTTTCCTGCATGCACTCCTTGCGGCATCCACAAATATGATCTGGCTATTTAAAATCTCCAACTTTGTGCACTCCCTTGCAACAATAGTTCTCCAACCTTTCCTCTCGGTTGATAGAGTCTAAAACTTCAAATGGCCTGCACACACCTTGCACAACTCTATGTGATACTTTCACTTCCACTGGTATGAGAACAACGATATTCCTCTTGAGTTTTTCTGAGATGAAACTCAGAGCCTTGTCAACGCACTCTATGCAGACCTTTCACTGCACTCCTTGCAGGAATTCTCGGGATGAGAAACAATTGAAACTCATACTTCTCTTCTCATCGGCTTCATACATTCAACATGAAATCAAAATCATACGCACACATAGCATTGAAACAGATGCATAACAGAGAATATAAGAAAAATTGTAAGCATACCATTCAAACAGATGTAAACAGTAACCAAGATAACACCATGAAATTGAATCAAAGCATTCTTATATTAATTCCAATGCTCCTGTACATGGGTTCAATGGCAACAACTATCTGCTTATACAATCCTACAATCTTTGTTCTTCTATGCTCTCTTGATCTACGACTTACAATGAGAATTGATACAATGATAGAAGCGAGGGTGTCTTTTACGAGTTTTCCCTCCTACTGCTCTAAGCTATCTAATCGAATTAAAAGCTACAACTACTTTACATTCATTACACTTAAATGCCTCCATATTCGACAGATGAGAGAAATGCTCAAAATCTGCATTACAATCTCAAAACATTTAAGGGCAATTATGTCCCCCAACTATCACATTAATGTTTCATCATTCAAATTCAAAACATTCTCAAAACGTGCGTTGGTGCATATCCAACTGTCCTCCACTTGCGCTTGTTTTGTTGGCTTGCTTACGATTCTCCTGCATCAGACAACCTCTTAGCCCAATTAATTAATGAGGATGTGGGCATCTCCTTGATCCACATAGACAATCTATTAGCTTTATAGCTTTATAACTTTTGCATCTGAATTTAGACTATATACCCCCTAAAATCTGGATCATTGCTCCCCCATTAGAAAATGATGGTCCCCCATCATTTCACCCATGTGACAAAGAGAACCATGAGTACAATGTTCTAATTCCCAATGAAGGGAATGGTTTTTTTTGGTTGACCCATAACTGTTTACATTAATAAAAAAATGGAAAAATCATGACTTTTGAGGCTTTGAATCTCCTTCTACAAATTTATTCATAACTTATGCTACAGGTGATGAAATCGAATTCCTTCGAAGACCCATTTGAGCTACTGAAGATATTTTTCCATCGATATATGGAACTTGTTCTAAGGTGGCCCATGGAGTGAGAAAAAACTTGTTGAATTTCCAGTGACGTGTAATCGTCTTGGAAGAAAGACATATAGATCTTCAATCAGTGATATCTCTCAAACCAGGAAACAAAGTGAAATTCCGTAAAATACCCATTTGAACTGATGAAGAGACCTTTCCATTGATTAACATAAGTGATCTAAGGTGTCCTTTGGAGTGAGAAAAACCAGGCCAAAGTTGAAGGGCGCACAACCACGCTGGTTACAAACATGTGTTGCTTCAAACAAGGATATCTCATCAACCAAGCAACGAAATGAAATTCCGCGAAATACCCATTTGAGATATTGGAGAGATAGTTACAGCTATATGTGGAACCCATTTTGTAGTTTCCCTATCAGGTATAAAAATACCGTTGAATATGGTGGTATATGCGGCCTCCTTGGGTCAAATATATGCCGAGATTTAATCGATGATATCTCTCAAACCAGGAAGCTAAATGAGATTTCGTGAAATATCCTTTTGAGATATTTAAGAGATATTTCCATCATCAGGACCAAAAA
>CBVK0101167696.1:0-12032 GCA_900067695.1 Picea abies
TGACCGTCAGATGTAGACCATGGTCAACCCAATGTTGACCACTCCAGGAGCAAGGAGGGAGTCACACCACGAATCCCCTAAACGTTGAAGTTACGAAGTAACAGAGGCCGTAGATCCAGGGGTTACGTGGACACACTATGATCCTGAGATCGAAGGAATTGGAAGGCGATCAGTCTGGGGTGATGGGGTATGATGACATCACCCAGGGTGACGTGGAAACATGTTTGACATGCCACGTGTCACATGGATCCAGATGTTTCACTAACCCTACGTTCCCATTAAGACATGACATATGTCACCCATTATAGGGGCCACGTGTCCTCTCTTCCTTGCCGCATGTCATCTCTGGAAATTACCTATTTGGTCCATGTGGCAGGAGGAGTATTTGGGACTCTCCTGTATTTTCCGTCGCATCTAGTACGTCACCCCGTGCAAGAGTGGATTGTTTGGGAGTCCGAAACTTCGGGACTTTGAAGGTTTGGAATACAATGTCGAGGGTGAGTCGAAACACTCGAAGTCTAGAGCCATGTGGCGATATTTCGGGATCCTTTAGGAATTCGGGACTCTCGAGGAAATGCGTGCAGAAAAGAAAAGGGATGTTTAGTGCTGAACACCAAATTCTCCTCTAGATTGTGTGTTAGATGAGGCTTGAGTTTCATCGTTGGTTTGGACAATGGATGGATCTTCCCTACGGGAGGTAGGAATTTAGAAATGGTACAAACGAGATGGATTCACGTGGTCCTCAACCAATGAACACCCGAAGGAATTCGAGAAGCCGTAACTTGTAAATCAAAGGTTAGATTACAGCTTGGTAACAATTGTTAGAAAGCTACGAGCGAGAAGAAGAGGATGAATCATCTCCAAGAGATGATTCAAGATGATTTGAGTAAGAAAATTTTTGATGCCCCATCCCTAGGAAAGGTACTTAGGGGTCGGGTGTGTTACAAATTAGTATTAGAGCATGGTTACAACACTTGGCCTACTTGGGCTCATGAACAAGTTGCTTAAAAATCTTATTTAAATTAAATCTTATTTAAATAACTTTTAGGGGTGACACCCTATCTTACCCTTTTCCTAAATGGCTTAGTTAAACCTCTACTAAAGAAATGAATGAAATTTTCTACTGTTGCATGTGTTTGGAAAATATGAACTATGTGTTGTTCATGAAATAATAGACCATTAACTAAAATAAAATTTTTTATCAACAGGAAAGCAGTCAATAGATCGCGGGAAAACTACAGAATAAAGGATGGTGACACACCCTGAATTGGGGGAAAGCTCCCACAATAGAGAGGAAGAATCTGATGAAAGGAGGGTGGTGGAAACCCCTTCGGATCTGGTTCAAATTGTAAGAAGCCTCATGGCATAATTACATAGTTGTAAGGCTGAAAATGAAAGGTTGATAAAAGAGCAGGAACAACAAACTGAAATTAATGCAGTCTTGTTGCAAAGCTTATCAGATATACAAAGGTAGCTGCAGCATGGACCAAAAACCAGTCATGTGGACAAACACCATACAAAGAAAACCCAATGTCCACCTAAGGTACGAAAGAATGGCCCTAAAAGTGGCCACACAAGGAGGAGCACCTCAAAGAAGGCCCAACATGGAGCCAAGAGACACTTGTCGGAAGAATCCTCTGACGATGAAATTGACAACTCCAAGGAATCCTCTAGTAACAAAACTACTTCTCATTCCTAGAGGAAAAGAAAGAAGAGGAAACATTCCAAGAGTCATGAACCTGAAGAATTCAAGAAATCCAAACCACCCACCTTCTATGGAGAAATTAAGAAGGGGTAAGAAGAAAACGTTTGGCTGCTTGGCTTGAAAAAGTACTTCAAAGTCCATCGCTACTCTAGAAATTTAAAGGTTTGAATAGCCATATTTAACTTGAATAGAAATGCATCCATTTGGTGGGAGGACTTTAGGAATGTGAAAGGAATCCATGAGAAGGACTTGTCATGGAAACAGTTTGAGAAACACTTAAAAAATAAGTATCTGTTAGAGAAATAATTTGATGGGAAGACCAAGGAGTTCTATGAACTCAAGTTGGGACAACTCACCATAGATGAATATATCAATAAATTCCTTGAGTTGATAAGGTCTGTACCCTACATAAAGGATGAAAAGGAAAAAAGGAAACGATTTATTAGTGGGATACCTTAGTCCTTTCGAGGCATGATTGAATTTGATGAGCCAAAGACCTTAGAAGACATTATTTGGAAGGCAAGGTATTGCTATGAGCAGTTCAAGAACAAGACATAACCACACGAGTACTGGAAGAAGAAAAGTAGTTCGGGATTCAAGAAAAAGGGGTTTAAACCCTCAATATTTAAGAACTATGGGAAGGGTTCTAAGATGATTCTTCCTACTAAAAGTGTATACCAACAAAATTTCCCCTCTCAGAGTGGAAATAAACCCTTTGGAGCAGCCCCAGGTAAGAATGACAACCCAAAGAAAAAACCCTTGAAATGTTGGGGTTGTGGAGAAGAACATCTACTGAGAGACTATCCATATATGCAACATAACAATAGGAGGGTCTACAACATTCAAGAGGCTACCACATTCAATGATGTGTCTAGGAGCATGCCACAGATTTATGCAACCTTGGATAATAAACAAGCCGACCACCAAGCTTAAGTGGTGGAGATGGAAGGTATGATTGCCAACCATCTAGTTTCCATTTTAATTGACCCTGGTTCTAATTTTAGTTATGTTTCCCCTCAAACTGTTGATAATTGTAAATTGCAACAAGTTAAACATGTTAAATAATGGATGGTACAACTATCCACTGGAACCAAAAGAAAAATAATGGATGGTACAACTATCCACTGGAACCAAAAGAAAAGTAACAAATGTCATACTAGCATGCCAATTTGTTATGAGTGGATTTCCCACCTAAGCGAACCTCAACATACTTCCTTTAGGATCTTATGACCTGTTGATTGGCATGGACTGGTTGTCTGCCCATAAAACCAAGTTGGATTGTTACAATAAAACTTTGGAGTGTGAAAATGAAGGAGGGAGAAAGTAACCCTACAAGGGATTCAAAATCTTGTCTTAGTGAGACAAATATCAACACTTCAAGTGAGAAAGTATTGTAGAAAATGATGCCCTTTGTTTGTAATACAGGTGTTGGACTTTGTTGAGGATGAAAATCCAAGCCTAGAGGACCATCCCATATTGAGAGAGTATAAAGATGTGTTTCCATAAGAGGTACCAGGTCTACCTCCAAGAAGAGACATTGACTTTTCAATAGAACTTGCACCAGGAGCGGTGATAGTGTCTAGAACACCCTATAGGATGAGTGCATCAGAGCTAGTTGAGCTCAAACTACGACTAAAATAAATGATGGAAAAAGGATACATCCGACCTAGTGTATCTCCATGGGGATCACCAACCTTGTTTGTGGAAAAGAAGGATGGCACACTTAGGTTGTGCATAGACTATACGCAGTTGAATAAGACGACCATAAAGAAATAGAATGTATGCAAATAGCCCTATATTTTCTAATATCTCAAAAGGAACACAATATCTTTCTACCAACTTTGGACAAAAACCCAATCTTAACGAACTTCTTTTCACTTTTAATTTTAAAAATACATGTTCTCCCAATTTAAAATATCTAAAAATTTGTTCTTGTCTGTATAACTTTTATTCCTATCCTGGGAAACTTTTAAATTCTTCCTGATCTTCACCATCTATTCTTCCATTTCCTTCAACAGATCTAGCCCAATGACAAATATGTTTGTTGGATTATCCCAACTCATTGGTGTGTTACACTTCCTGCCATACAAAGATTCAAATGAGCTCATTTTTAATAAGGCTTGATACCCATTATTGTAAGCAAAATTTAGTGGATATAATCTTCCCACTTTGATGGTTGGTCCACCATATACATTCTGATTCTATTATCCTATTGGTCTACTTTGTTTTCCCATATGATTCTAGGTGATATGCAATACTGAAATTTAGATTTTTCACAAAGCCTTTAAACAAATCTTTCCAAAAAATGGATGTGAATTTTGGATCTCTGTTTGAAAAAATTGTCTTGGGCACTCCATGTAGTTTTGGAAACTTCTTTCATGTATATCTATGCAATATTTGTTTCCCTTTGTGTGGAATTTACAGGAATAAAATGTGCATCCTTACTCAATTTTCCCACCACCACCATGATGGAATCATGTTGCTTCATTGTTTTGGGCATCTTTGTAATAAAGTCAATTTTAACCACTTCCCATTTCCACTCAAGAATTAGCAATGGTTGTAACAACCATGTTCAATGTCTATGTTTGGTCTTCACTTTCTGACACTCCAAGCATTTGGATATGTAATTAGCCACATCTTTCTTCATTCCTTTCCAAAAGTATTGTCTTCTTACAATTGCAATTGATTTTTGATATCTTGGGTGCCCAACATATGACACATTGTGCATTTCCCTCAACATTGTATTTTTCATCTCACCAGAATTTGACACATATATTTTTCCTTTGTATGTGAGCATTCCATCCTTTTGCAACACATAATATCTAAATTTTTGTGTAAATTGTCTTGTTGTAATGTTTCTTTTATTTTTAAATATTGCTTATCTAAATTTGTAGCTTCCAAAATTCAATCTTTTAAATATTTGTTGTACATGCTGATGGATGAAATATGCATCTCATGTGCTATTTTGATGAGTGCATCAACCACATGATTTTCCTTGCCTTTGATATGCTTAACTTCAAAGTCATATTCACTCAGAAATTTGAGCCACCTCGTCTGTCTAATATTTAATGTGGGTTGTCCAAACAAATGTTTCAGACCATAGTGGTCTGTCCTTAGTTCAAAATTTCTCCCCATGAGGTAATGTCTCCAAATTTTTAAGTCATGAAAAATGGTTGTTAATTTAGATTCAGGTGTAGCATAATTCCTCTCATGCTCTTTTATTTTTTGGGACTCGTAGCATACCACATAATCCTTTTGAGTGAGGACTCCACCAAGCCCTTCCTTGAACACATCAATGCACACCACAAAATATTCATCTTGATTCACAATATTTAATATTGGTGCACTTGTCAAAATGTATTTCAATTGTTGAAAATTTGCATCACATTTGAGAGTCCATTCAAATTCTGGTCCCTTGTTTTGCAAAGAAGTAATGGGGCTTGAAATCTTTGAGAATCCTTTTATGAATATTCTGTAATAACTGGGAAGAACCATGAATGATATGACCTCTATCACATTTCTTGGTGCTGTCCATCTTCTAATGGCCTCTATCTTCTCAGGATCAATTTCTATCTCATCAACTAAAATAATATGCCCCAAGTAGTGAATATTCTTTAGATTAAAGATGCACTTACTTAGTTTGACATACAATTTATGCTCTCTTAAAATTTTCAGAATCGTTCTTAAATGATTCTCATGTTCCTCTTTTATATTTGAGTAGATGAGTATAACATCCAAGAACACAATCACCAACTTGTCTAGGTACTCCCTGAACACTCTATTCATTAGGCACATGAAAACTGATGGGGCATTTGATAGCTCAAATGGCACTACCGTAAATTCATAATACTCGCATGTTGTTCTGAACATTGTCTTGTTGATATATTCTTCATTTATCCTTACTCTATGATAACCTAATCTTAAGTCAATCTTGCAAAATATCCTTGCACTCTTTAGCTGATCAAATAAATCATCAATCCTTGGCAAAGAACATTTTTTCTTTATGGTGACCTTATTCATCTATTTGAAATCAATACACAACGTTAAGGTTCCATTTTTATTTTTCACAAAAAGAACTGGGGCACCCCAAGGTGACAAACTTGGGTGTATATACCCCTTCTTCAAAATTTCTTCAAGTTGCATCTACGACTCCTTCAATTATGGTGTGACAACTTCGTAAGGTATCTTGGACACTAGGGAAGCCCCTGGCACCAAATTAATAGATATGTCAATGTCTCTCTTTAGTGGTAGTCATGGGATTTCTCCAAAAAAATCTTCAAAATATTTCAAGATTGGATAGTATTCAATACTTGGTATTTCATCTTTTGTTGCCTCTTCCATATGGGCTGCAAACATTTGGCACCCCTTCTTAAAACTCTTTTCCAGTTGCATGGTCGAAATTTCTCTAACAATTACAGCTTTTGGAATGCCTTGAAATTTTCCTTGCATCCCCACCTCATTAATACAAGTGATTGTCTTTTCGTAACAATCTAGGACAACATGGTGTTTTTCGAACCAATCCATGCTAATTAGAAAATCATATGAACCCAATAGTATGATTTTCATATCTACCCTTGTGCTAAGTCCATTCATGTCTATCGTATAATCTTTAACCAAATCACTAATTTTCCTCTTAGCCCCTATGGCTAACTGAACTAACCAAGGTTTCTCATGCTTACTTCTTTGTAAGTGAAAGATTTCAACAATGTTATATTTTATGTAACTATGGCTAGATCCAAAATAAATTAAAATTTCTATGGGATAATTATCGATATTACCTTCTACTTCGATCATGGGGTATTGATATTCTACTTGCTTTTTGTCCAAGGATGCATAAACCCTTGCCATTTTTCCTCCCATGTCCATTATTTCATCCTCCTAAATATTGTGGACAATCCTCATCCATTCACCTTTGTGAGGGCATGCAATCCCTACATAAGTGATTTCACTCACATCCCCAACATTGTACAAGTTGCTGCCTTGGCCTTTCTCAAATGAATTTGCCATTTTGGGCTCATTTTGGGTTGATTGTCCCTACTGATTTTCTTGGGAGTTGTTCTTGAAAAATTGTGGCTTAAAACCTTTTTGCCTTTGATCCCTTTTTCCTTTTATCTTGTCATTCCAATCTTTTTGGAACATTGGTCTCCCTATGCTCAACTCATAAAGATGTTTTTCTCTCCTTATGGCTTCCTCCAAGGTCTTAGGGTTATCAAAGTGTATATTTTCATTGCATAAAGAGGGTAAATCACTAAAAAACCTTTGTATTTTGACATTCTTATCATTTACGAATCCCACATACTTCAACAATTCAAAGAAGATCTTTTCATTTTCATCCATTGTTATGCTTCCCAACTTGAGTTCAAAGAACTCTTTCATATTCCTCTCATTGTAATTCTCAAACAAATATTTCACTTGGAGATATCCTTTGAACTGCCTCCATGATACTTTCTTCTCATCAAGGTGCTTGACTTGCTTAAGTTGATCCCATCACATAGCTACCTTTCCTTGCAAGTGTTAGGTTGCAATTCTTGTTTCTACCCTGGAGGGATAACATGAAACACCCATCGATTTGGGTACCTCTAAATTCATGTTCTTGGGAAAATCCCAAATTTTTTCTATCATTCTTTAATAATAAATAAACATGTAGTGGAAAATAAAACTCATGCAATATGCAACATGCACATGAAAATGTACAGGCTCATGTTTTAATCTTATACTCATGCAAGATAGAAATAAATAACATAATTGAAATAATTAATAAAGAAACACACAGAGAAAGCACTTATCTTTAAATAAACTATTCACCAACTGGATGCAGACGTTAGAATTTCCACCCAACCTTAGACATTATTGTTCTATCTCTCAACTGCAACTCACCCCCAAGCTAGGGCTATGAATCCATAAATATGGGTCCTAGGACGAATCTAAAACCCACAATAATTATCAAACATGCTCTCATAGTTTCCTCAACCACACAACAATACTATTTTAGCAACTCTCTTTCCCCCTCATCCTGCACAACCCAAAGAAATAAACACCCTTCACTACCATACAGTCTCTTGGGCTATTCCACTTCTTTTCCAGGGCTATAGTGCTACTGTCTAGGAAATTCCAATGCTAGAAGATCCAAGGATTCTCAGGTTTGGACAATTATTTCACAACTTCCATCATTCTCATGCACATAGGCATCCATTCCTTTATGGATCAATCAACAGTTACTTACAATCAACAAGAAATGGCTCTTTCCCCCAACAATTTATTTTTCATGCCCCAAAACCCAAAACCAGAGTGAACAAGAACGAATGAGGAACAAGTATCAATGAATGGCGAACTAAAATGAGTGAGTAACCCTCAAATAATCCAACAACGGGGTTTATATAATTACATGAAATTAAGCACCACATGGCCTCCCCAAGAAGCTCATGTAACCACTTTTCCCAACTAATCTCAAGATGGGTGAATACAATATAATAAAAGGGACTTATCCCCTTTAGCCCCCTCTCTCATGGAACCATATCCCCCTATATATTTCCTTGTCCATATTGCAACCAACGATGCATTTTATTATAAAAAATATTCAAGGTATTATAATTCCTAGGCTCCTTGGCCTATTCAAATTTACATGCACTTCGACCTTTCATCAAATAAACAAAAATACATCATTAATATGGGGACTCAAAAATAAGGTATTCAAATAATCACGAAGTTAGAAATATTTCTTCATTTCCAATAGCCGGGCCTCAGCCTCTTCTCCCTTTCTGTTCTCACCATTGAAAGTTGGTGGCTTGATTTTCTTCAGTTCACCCTGCAATATGTCTGCCTCTTTCCTCCTACCCTACCTCTTGATAGGAGATACACTTGGGCTTCTCTATGAACTTGCACAAGCTCTTCTAGTGGATCTCCCTGGGGAATGATGTTGCCTTCTCATATTTCTTAGTTGTCTGCCATTCCCATGCTCATCACTTTTGCTATGGGATTTGTATGTTGTCACATGTCTAGCACTATCCACATGCTTTGTGTCAGAGTATTTATTGGCTTGGTCATGTAACATATTCAGACTCTATAGTATCCCCTCAAGAGATTCCATATTCTTCTCATTATTTTCCCTATAGCTTTGCACTTCTCTATGCATAATTCTAATAGTTACAGGCTCATTCTTGCCTCTTCTTCCATTAGACTCTATATCAACATTTCCCATGCTGACATGTATACCTATGGAATCCTCCTCAATACCTTTCCAAAAACCATCCGCTTTCCCAAATATGAGCTATGAGCTGAAAGTTATGGTATGTGGAAGTTTAGACTATTTTCCCCCTTTTTAATCATGTATGCTACATGTGTCTTCTTTTTCTTCCTACAAATTTTTATGAACTTAGATTCTGAATTTCACTCCATGGATGTATTCTATGGTTCATAAGATTTCCAAAGACTTCTCTTGTGCCCCAAACTAACTTCATAGGAAGGAGTTATGCCCTCCATAAGAAAATTGACACTTAATTGATGCCCTGTATTGTTTCAGTTGTAATTTTCTCATACAAGTTCTATTTTTCACTTGGAATAACTTGTTGCAAATATCCCACTGATATATTTCATTTTTAGCTATAGGGACTTGAGTACACATACAAATTTCTGGATTTTGACTACCTAAAAATGTTGTTTAGGCTCCCAAAATCACTTCGCAAGTTGATGACCTCCAAATAGTGTAATTTTCATGGAAAATTGATTGTTTTATTGTTGTTGTAGTCCATCGATTAGAAGTCACAACTTGTTGGAATACCGTCACACTCCTTGATCATTGGGAATATCGACTTACCCTGTATCCAAACTTCCCCAAATCCCACAAGCCTATCAGGCTCTTCTTCGCGGACTATCCTCCGCAGGATGTCAAATTACCTGATGCTAAGACCTTCCTGCGACCCACAAGCCTAATGTGATTTACCTTCATGGTTGTTTCTCTTTCACGACCTTTTTACCTTCATGGGGTGGTAAATTTAACACGCCACAATATTTCACCACGACCTGCGGCCCGCAAGACTTCATGACCTTCTCTCACTAGTGGAATTGCCCCCTGTGGACTCTTTCTCCCACAATGCTTTCTCTCGCGGACCTTCTCCCGCCAGTGGAATTTCCTCCCACAAAATCCCCCCCCTGGCCCACGAAACTTCATCCTGTAGACATACTTCCGCCCACAAGATTCTCCCTTGCAAGCCTGCCCTTGATACTTGGTTTGTTAGAATGTGCTTGTTTTACCATTGACAATATCACTATTATCACCCAACCATAGGCCGAAGCCACCCTCTGAGCACCTTGACCTTGATAGAGAGAAGAATGCTGGTAGCAATCCAATAGCCAAGCAAGGCTAATGCACCAAGAAAGAAGTAACCAAATCTAATTAGAGAGTCCAACCCAAAAGATAGAAGCAATAGGCTTCAGAACTGGCAGCAACACCTTCTCCAAAACTTGCACACAAGACTGCCAGACTGCAGTGCACACAAGTTCCTGTTTGCAATTCTAAGAAGTGTGTCAAATGAAATATTGGCACCCTATATTTATAGTAATCCTGACAGACTTCCTGGGCCGACTTCTCATTTTGGGTACTAATTAATTCATATCAATTATCTCTCTCAGACAATATCTTTTCTAGGGTTATGTTCACTTCTTTTCTTTCTTCTGGAACATTCTAATCTTGTCAAAGGTCACAATGGAGGTTCATACCTCCTGAAGCTACCATAATATCAACAATCTCTCCTAGCTAGGGAGGTATAACTGATAATGGTCTTGAGCACAAACAAACCATTCAACTTGTAGCATCACGAGCACCAACATTATTATCCAACTGGATAATTTCCATGACAAAAGGTACAATATCAATTGATAGAACACAACCGTGTTTATCCATGGTAGTACACAACTACTCAAATCGTGACACATAGTCACAAACAGTGGAACATATCCACCAGAGTAGCATATCTCTAATGTCTGGAGACATACAGTCTCCATAAGAATCATCTGATGTCAACTTGCACATAAAATATTGTTATGATATAAATTGAATCGCCTGGGCCATTCTTTCACTCACATCTGTGAGATCTGAAAGAGCATCTTCCCTCAGAGTAGAACATCAATGATGGGTTATCTAGAATATTATTCTCAAGAAAGGAAGAATAACTGTCCTGATTTCTGATCCTGGACCATTCCCCACCCTAGTCCATTCTTCCGACACTAAACAAAGTAAAACCTTGAGAGAACGAGTCTGCCCTAAGGAATGCCTGTCCCTGATTGCTGAACCTAGACCATTCCTCCGGCACTAAACAAAGTGAAACCTGGAGAGAATGAATCTTCCCTAAGGAATGACTGTCCGGACCATTTCCTAAGGAAATAACTGTCTTGCACCAACCTCCAAAACAGACCATTCCCCATGTTAACCACAATGGGAAACAGACCATTCCCCATGTTAACCACAATGGGAAATCGTTGTCCAGCGAGGCGGGCCAGTCTTCTTGAGTAACCCTCAATAAGAGAGACTTCCCTAGACCATTCCCCATGTTAATCACAATGGGAAATAGATGTCTATGGTACATCAACAATCCTTTGAACCATTTTCATTACAAAAATGACCATTCGATCTGGACCATTTTCCAAACTGGAAAATGCCTGTCTGTCAGAAATCTCAAACTACTTTCTAAATATGGAAAGGAACTGCCCAAGTTGGACCATTTTCAAACTTGAAAATGACTGTCCTTAATTCAATAAAATGTCAGTGCTCCCTCCCAACCTAGAGAGTCATTTCTTCCCTTTCGACTAAGGGAGTTATTTCCATGATCCCCAATTTGTCTTGAAAGTATGAAAAATTTATTCTTGATAGAGGCTTTGTTAGGATATCTGATGTCTTCTCATCTGTGGGGATATACCAGAGCTTTACTTCTCCTTCCTAGACTTTATCTCGAATAAAGTAGTATTTGATCTCAATATGTTTCAACCATTCATGAAACACTGGGTGTTCTGATAGCCTTATACAACTCAGATTGTCACAGTGTATTATGGTTGAATCTGGAACCTGATCAAATAAACCAGAGATTATCTTTCTCAGTCATATTGCCTCTGTGCATGCCTCACATGTTGCGATATATTCTTCGTCTATTGTGTTGAGTGCGAAAAAATTATGTTTCCTGCTGCCCCAAGATATCATAGCAGAGCCCAAGCTGAAACATATCCCTGGAGTACTCTTTTTGTCTTCTGCACTTCCTGCCCAGTTTGAATCTGTGAATCCATGAAGTTGTATATCACTGGATGCAGTATATCTTAGACCATAGTTTATTGTCCCACA
>CBVK0101167697.1:0-12356 GCA_900067695.1 Picea abies
ACTTTTCCTGAGGTTTTTCTATGCTATATTGATGTTTGGTTCTTAACACCACTTATCTTACTTCTATAGATCACAAATATTTCATATCTTACCTCTTTTATTCAGATTGGACTTCTTTTCCTTAACACATAGCTTGTCAAACTAAGTAGAGTATTGCGCACTAGAGCAACAGATCCATGCACAGATATTTCACAATTTCAGGTCGGATCTTTGCACAAAGCTTCTTCATCCTCAGTTCCCAGCAATCACAGTTTCAGGTCCCGACAACGGAACCATTTGTTAGCACAGGGGAAGACCCAGGGTTTAACGCTACAACAACGCACCAACAAAACCCTAACTACTGACCCTTTCGGCAACACCTGTGAAGTAGATGAAGTCTCACCTGAGGTAGAGGCAGGGGTGGTTGCAAGACTCAGGTGTCTGCAACCTTAGCTGAGACACATATATGTGATTATAATACTTGACAGAGAACTTAGCACCGTTAGTTCATCATTATTTAACCAATATCTACTTCGTAGATAAAATAGAGCATCACAACATTCACCCAGATCTAATGTATTTAAGCACTTAGCATAAATAAATGGATCATATCTAACAGATTCAAGCACTAAGCACATTCCCCTATATCAGATCTCGCATCTAGATTCATCATAAGCACAAAGGATAAACATATCTATCTATCTATATCAAGCACTTAGCAAATAACACATAAATACACCAACACAATGCACAAAGAAGAGAAACACATCATATACGTGGTTCACCCCCGCCCTGGGGATACGCCCACCAACTCTTCTTATTTATTAGCTTCTTCAATAGGTTACATGCACAGAGCCTCAAAAACCTACTCTGCATAGGACAAAAGATCTGTGTAGCTCGCTAGATCCTTCTTCCTTGCATTACAATACAAATCCCTTCGCAGTCTGTTACAACCACTTGCACTTAGCTCTGCAAGTCTCTCACAGTATGCACAGAGCATCTAAAAAACATACTTACACTTATCTTATCAGCCCCTAATTATGTCACCTAAATACTTATTTATACTTTACAAAATAGGCCTAAACATGGGTAAACCCATGGACTGACATCCCATACCTGTTACATAATCCCAAATCCCAAAAAGGACCCAAAAAGGGGCTGAGATCTTGCGATCTCTGCTTTGTCTTGCGCTCCATCTTCGACAGGTTGTCGAAGTCCAAAAAGAGGTCAAACTTGACCAAGGATCTCCCAAAACTTGGTCAAGGGCCAACAATGTTGTGCCAGGGAATTTTGTGGAAATCACACCACTTTCTAGTGTCCTTATTTGTCCAAAAAATCCATTTCAGTTTGGATGTGTCTGTGTAGATCCCCACGGTATTTCAGAACCATATTTCGCTCAGAGTATTTGATACCCAACTTTGTGTGAAAGGTATGGAAGGTATTGGTGAACTCCAACACTTCTTCTCCCCTCTCTTGTCGTAGTGTGGTCCATCTCATATATTGGTCGTCATAATTACCAATAGGGTAATATTGTTCCTTGACCGCATCCACAAAAAAATCCCAAGTGGGTTCGGCCCCATATATTCCAGACTCCTGTGTGGAACTTTTCTCCCAGTAAGTTTCCCACCAATTTTTTACATGGGGGATATCCTTAAGGAGTGGGAAGGTGATCTTTTCCCTGTTAGAGAAATTGTGAACATAGAAATAACCTTCTAGCATATTTAACCATTTTTCTAGGGTATTTGCATCTATCTGTCCTTCAAATAAAGGAATATCAAAATTAACTTGTACCTTGAAAGGTGAGGTGCCTCCAAAGTGGTCACTTGATTAATATGTGCATGTTGTTATTGGTAGGCATTGAAGGATGTGGGAAAAATTCTCCATCATTTCGTCCCTCTGTCACGTGAGAGCTTGCTCAAGCAACATATTAATAGAATCTTTTGCTCCATCATTTTTCTTTTCTTCCACCATGGAGGGTTTCTTGGGCATGCAAGAGAAATTGTATTTAAGAGATACAAGCTCAATACCCAACTTTCTATTCTCAAACCTCATCAAGGACATGCACTGAAAAACAATCAAGAGTAGCCTGCTCTAATACCATTGATCCAGATTATTTTTGGCATGAAATGAGAGTGGAGATATAATAAAGAAACGTCCAGAGATATATCAGATATCCAATAATATAAAAAAGATATAACCATAAAAAAAGAGATACAATAATACACAATTTTTATTAATGAGTGAAATGTACAAAATTGTAGAAACACAGAGTGAAAGACTCGTTAGAATGGTGGTAGCTTATCTTTGAGAAGAGATGTGATGGATACTCGCATTCAAAAAAATATTGTTGTTACAATGAGGCTCCCAGGAATTTTAAACATAAATAAAATTCAAAACCATAACCCCAGAAGATGAAAAGCCAACAGTTTTGTGGACCCCGTTTTGGGTAGTTTGGTGTATCAACTTCTCAGGGGCGTAACCTTGGAATATGATCTTTTTTTGGGCGTACGATAGCTCGTTGGATAGGTATTGTAGAGGAGATTAATTTTGGGGGCTCAATCAGAGCCTTTGGATATCATTGAGGTGCTTGGTCCCAAAAAAAATTCATTTATGCCATCAAAATGGCCCTGAGAGTTTAGAAACCGAAAAACTGTTAAAAATAGTAAGTTGCCAGGAAACTGTTTTGAGCCAGTTGGAAGAGGTGGGTGGCCACTGATATCCACCTAGATCATCAAAGTGTGATGGAGAAAAATTGAACCAAATGTGTTGATAATCTAATGTCATTGCTTGGACAATAATTCTTTGAAACCATGTTTCAATATAATCAATTATGGGTTTCTCAAGAATGTTAATGTCTTGGGTTGAATGAGGAGTTTTAAATTTGGAAACACTTTAATCATTTTCCTTATCATTGACCACATCCAATATTATGTATTCATCAACTATGTCTCGAAATAATTCTTCTTTTATGCAATGACAATATTTCTCGTCGTTGTTCTCAAGATTAATTTCTTCCACCAATTCTTCCTACTACCGATGTTCTTGTGGCTTTTCATCATCTGTTGCAACATTTTCCCCATGGGAATGTTGGCTGAAATATTCTTTTGAATTTGGTGGGGGTTCTTTAATTTCATTCTCAAACTTTTTTCTTGAAAGATATTCACATGGAGTATATCAACGGCTAAAATCTTTCACTTTTAGACATGAATTGTCATTTTCATTTTCAACAGTATGATTTGATTCAGAAAAAAATTCCAATCATTGATTACATTATTCTTCCTAATCACTCACTTCATTGTCTTGTGTTCATATGGGAGAGGGTGGGTGGGAACAAACATTAAAAACATTTTGGATGAACTTTTCAGCAAATAAAGTTTCCAGCACATCCCAACTGGTAATGGTCCTAGGCAACAATGAATAGAACCATTCAAGAGCATTCCCACACAAAGTTTGTAAAAATAATCGACATGTAACATTGTATTTAGTGAGATTGAAAGCATCGTGTATGATTTTTAATTTAAACAAGTGTTTCTTTGCATCCTCTGAAATATTCCTAAAGAATGTGGAAAAAATTTCAATAGGAATATCATGCATCTGAAAATCAACTTCTGGCAGATTTAAAGGGCTTTTATGCAATCGCTTCCTTCTTTGGGTACTTATTCCTTTTGTTTCATCTTGTAAATGCATTGATGGGATTGGTGGAGAAGGTAAAGGAGTATCATGACATGAACAAGGTTCTTTGGTGGAGACGCCATGAAAGGTTTCTTGATATTTTTTAATCTTTCCAATGTAATTACTAGGGTTTTTAGAGTTTTTTCAATGGAATCGCCAGTGAGTTCACCCTCTCGAATATTTAATGGTTATTGGTTATTTTTTAGGTCATTCAAATATTTTTGGACAATATTTTTATAAGTATCCTATCTTTAGAACAAAAAACAATCATCTTGAATCTTCTTTTTGAAACTTTGAAACATGGAGATTAATCTAGTTTTTCAATTGGATCTAAAACAAAGCCTCAAATACATTGAAAATAAACAGTCCCCAATGGATTCGTAAAAAATGTTGATCTAAAATATTTTTTTACAGTCTTAAGGTCAATCTCATGAGGATGTAAATCCCCCTGTGTTTTTAGAGAGGTGGTACTCATATTTGGCTGAAATATTGGAAGATCATTTGTATGGTTTTGTAATGAATGTAAAGGGTGAATACTAAAGAGCAAACCCCGAGATATCTTCCAAGAAACCTTATATATTCAAATGTAAAAATGTTATATACAGTTATAAAAAATATACATTATATCATTTAAATAAAAGATAAGATAAAATATGTCAACCGATATTTGTGTCTACAAGGCTTGGAATCTCCCTTCAACAAACATTCTTTCTTTCTCGTAAGATAAACTGAACTCCAAATATACTATGACTTTTGCAAGATGAATAAATGAAAAGGCCTTTAAAGAACTTGAAATAATAACTTCATTACAACCCCAAAATGATTTTGATAAGCAATACATTTCAAATCACATGCTTTCAACTCAATTCAGAGAAATCACTAATGTAATGCTCTGAGTAGTTCTTTGCAGAAGAAATTTATAAAAATATCCCAAATATGAAAAGTTTAATAATATCAGAAACAAGAGAGTTGAAAAAACCTCTACAAAGTCTCAATGACAACTAATAAATTGAATGAAATAGAAATTTCTTTTTACAAGGAAGGATCTTGCTCCTATGAACCTGAAATGTTACAAGATGACTGAAGATTTCAAAGAAATAACGGCTCAGACCCAAATTTTCATTTTCTCATTACATTCATGGAAGATTTGATGGAAAGAAACAAAAAATAAGATGATATAGAGAGACAAGCTTTATCAGGCCAGTCCAATGAATCTTGGAGAGATTTAACTTTTCTTCTTGTAGAGTTGTCACCACTGTAGAAACTTTTGACTACCAATCCCTTGATAGCGCCTTCTCTTGTCCTTTTAAAACCTACTTTCCATGTTCTTTAAGTAGTTAGGGTTTGTCGTTCTAGAAATTTCCACAATTCCTTTTTTACGTAAACCACTTTTAATTAATGATTAATTTAATTTTTATTAATGAATTATGTCATTGAAATTTGTGCCTCCAAGTAGGACCCACTTATTCCTTTAATAAAGTTTATTAAATAAACATTATTTTCAAATTTTCAATTTGATCGCTTTTAATAAAAGTGGACTGTGTTTTGATTTTATGAGTAAGATATTTTCCATTTTATCCATGGAAAATATTATAGATGCAATCTTCATCTTCTCATATTTCCAACGAGTCCTCTTGAGCGCAATTTGGAGTTCTGGATCTCAAGATATGACCTCAGGAAGTTGAGGTTCCAAACAGATTTATCATCAAACCATAAAATTCAAGCTGAATATTCTTTCAATGAGAGCATCATGGAAAATTTCATCTCTTGAAACCTATCTCAACGTCTTTCTCATCAAGATATATTTCCAATGAGGTATAGTTTTCCCCAAACGGACACCCATATCTTGAGTTATGAACTTCTGAAGATCGTTGCTCTGCAGTCGTTCATTAATTTCGTGAGTTAATCCTATCCCTTCATCAAAATTCATCCTTTTAAACAAATCCCAATCCCACATGCAATGTGTCCAAGAGTTTTTAATTGTTTATAACGAAAAGTTTACCATAGTCCTCATGTGGAACAAAGAATACTATAGATACTTTGGTGTGGCTCTCGTGCCTTAGGAAAATTTCATGAATTAATAAAATTTTGATGACCCAATCAGTGTCTAGTCATAGCCTAGTGATAACCCAGTTAGTGCCTATGCCATCGCCATGTGTCACCTGTGGGTAGGTCCATATCACCACCACATGTCATTATTATATTGGTCCACCTCATTGCCACATGTCATTTGAGGATATTTCCATGCCACCACCACATGTCTTAGTATGGTAGGTCCACGAAAAGGGGGAAGAAACTTAAGATATGAAATAATATTAAAAAATTAAATGTAGGGTTTGTGGAGTTAAAGTTAAAGGAGGTAGGTGAGGGGATAGAAAATGGTAAAAAAGACTAATTATGAGGTGAAAAAGGGGAATGGACAATGCATATTAGTGAATGTGGACATGCGGACCTACGAACATGGATATGAGGAAGAGTAAGGAGGTTCGCTCTGAAACGAGAAATATGGCTAAGAATGAAAAATAGTGAACAGTGAAAAGTGAATGCAGACACGCGAACCTGGGGACCCAAGAAAGTGTAAGGTACCAGATTTATTATATTCGCAGAATATAATGCATTGAATAATACTGAGATAGCAATAGAATACAAAAATATTGCAGAGATAACAATGGAACAACAAATTATATGGAACCACAACACCAAAATTATACCTTTATTGATAGGAAATAATGTTCACTTTCCTCTTTGAGGGGGAAACCTCGAGCAGAGCAAAGCTCTATTACAATAATTTTCCAAGACAAAACTTCTCATACTCTCTATTCTTATTTATACTAAATCTATCTATCCAAAAGAACAATATAGAGGAAGATCCTTCTAGAAGCGGAAGCTTCTATTAGGTCTTCTTACAATTGACTTATTCCTCAATATTTCTAGGCCTTATTAATATTGACCTTTATTACATGGAAATACATTATTCTACCCACTTGAGGGGTTAGGTAGGTTAGGTCCCTAACATGCTCTCCCCCTTAAAATCATCCTTGTCCTCAAGGCTTGAGATGAGGAAATTGTTGTAGAATGGTAGTTGGCTCCTAGGTGGCATCTATGGGAGTTGTATCTTTCCATTGGACTAACACTTCCTTGATGGTGTGTTGACAAAGATGATGCTCACGCTGGTCCAAAATTGCTTGTGGTTGCAACCAGATGGATCTTTATTCATCCAAATTGAGAAGGTTGGTTTGATTTTGGCACTTAGTTTCAATCACCTTCTTTAAGAAGGAGACATGAAAAATAGGATGGAGCTTAGAAGAACTACGAAAAACTAACTAATAGACCACCTTTCCCACGCGCTTGAGAACTGTATAAGGATCATAAATTTGGGCGCCAGTTTCTGAAAATGTTCGGCCTTGAGTGAAGCTTGTTTATAAGGTTACAGTTGAAGAAATACCTTGTCTCCTTAAACAAATTGACGTTCTGAGCGACCTTGATCGACTTCTTTCTTCATGCGATTCTGATCCATGACCAAATTATCTTTGAGGGTATGGATAATAGCTTCTAAACTGTAAGTGTTTGGTCAACCACCTGAACCTTCGAGACACCTGGCATGTAGGAGAGAATGGAAGGTGGCTTTTTTCCATATAATTCTTCAAAAGGGGTCATGTGAGTAGTTGTATGGTAAGAAGTGTTGTACCACCATTCAACTAATGGTAACTATTGAGCCCATTGATTTTTCCTTTCAGAGGAAAAAAACCTCAAATAAGTCTCCAAACACTTGTTGACAACTTGAATTTGACCATCAGTCTGGGGATGAAAGGTGGTGCTGAGATGTAATTGGGTGCCCTGTAACCTGAACAATTGTTTCCAAAAATTGCTGGTGAAAGTGGGGTCTCGATAAGAAAAAATATAATGAGGCATGCCATGAAGCTTGAAGATATGATCCATGAAAATTTGAGCCACGGTGGATGTAGTAAATGGATGTTGAAGAGAACATAAATGAGCATACTTGGAAAGACAATCAACTACCACCATGCTAACTAACTTATTTCCTGATTTAGGTAATCCCACAATGAAGTCCATAGAGATGTCCTTCCAAATAGTGGGTGGAATTGGAAGTGGTTGGAGTGTGACAGGGGCTTTGATTGTTTCTCCCTTGTTACATTGACAAACATCACATTCTACCACAAAAGTGTGAACGTCCTTTTTCATACCATCCCAGGAAAAAACGAATGTTTGACCCTGTCATAGGTTTTGGTAAACCATGAGTGCCCAGCTGTGGAAGTAGCATGAAGCTCAGAAAGCACTATGGATTTAAGTTGTGATTGCTTACTTAAATAAAAAAAAACCTTTGTATCGAAGCTCATCATTGTGCCATGAGTACCCTGGGTAAACTGGAGAATTGTCTTGCAATTGTTGGATTAGATGAGAAATTTTAGGATTTTGTAGCCATTCTTGGCGAACATCTTGGAGCCAATATGGTACAATGAAGGATAGGGAGAACATGGACCCTTCATCATCACATTTTCAAGAAAGAGCATCAACTACCACATTTTCTTTATCTTTCTTGTAAATGATCTCATAATCATATCCAAAGAGCTTAGTTACCCATTTTTGTTGCTTTGGAGAGGAAGGTTGTTTCTCCACAAAATACTTGAGGCTTTGATGATCTATCTTAATTTGGAAGCGTTTCCCCAAGAGATAAGAGCATCAAAGATCCAGTGCATGCAGAATAGCCAACATTTCCTTCTCATAGATTGATTGGCCCAAATGGAGTTCTGACAATTGTTTGTTGGTAAAGGCCAATAGTCTTCCCTCTTGCATAAGGAATGCTCCAATTCCTCTCCTAGAGGCATCACATTCCAGGACAAATTTATTTGTGAAATCAGGAAGGGCCAAGACCTTAGTAGTGCACATAGTCACTTTCAATGCTTGAAAGGCCAGATCAGTTGTGGGAGTCCAAGTGAAAGAATTATTTTTAAGTAGAGTAGTGAGAGGTGCCACAATCTTTCCATAATTCTGAACAAACTTGCGATAAGAACTGGTTAAACCCAAAAAACCAAGCAATATTTTGATAGTCTTGGGGCAAGGCCAATACTATATTGCTTCAATCTTCTTAGGATCTACCGAGACACCAGCCCTTACAACAATATGACCCAAGTACTCGACTTCCGAGGTGCCAAAGGCACATTTAGAGTGTTTGAGGAAAATTTGATGATGAGAGAGTAGATGAATAATTTGATCCACATGGCCAAGATGGGATTGCCAAGTTTTACTATATATGAGAATAATATCAAAGAAAACTAAGACAAAAGGACAGAGAAAAGGACAAAAGGCATGATTCATGAGGCCTTGGAAGGTGGAGGGGACATTACACAGGCCAAAGGGCATGACCAAGAAATCATAGTGACCCTCATGAGTTCAAAAGTCAGTCTTGGGGATGTCAATGTCTTGCATACGTATCTGGTGGTAGCCAGAACGCGGATCAAGTTTAGTGAAATACTAAGCACCACTCAACTCATCCAAGAGATCATCAATGAGAGGAATGGGAAGCTTGTCCTTGATGGTGATTTTATTGAGAACAAAAGTCGAGACACATGCAACAAGTACCTTCTTTATTAAGTACCATGAGCAGAGGAGAACAATAAGGGTTGGTACTAGGGAGGATAACACCCGCTTGTAGCAATTCCTACACTATTTTCTCAATTTCATTATTTTGGGAAAAGGGATGACGATGAGGGAAAACATTGGGAGGAACACTACCAGGAATAAGGGGTATGGAATGATCATGAACACCATGAGAAGGAATAAGTCCCCGAGGAGTGGAAAAAACAACTTCATTCTTGGAGAGAATAACTTAGAGGTCAGGATGCACAGAGGGTGTCTCAACCACATGAATAGAATGGAGTTGAGAAATAATACCAGAGTGGCCTTTATTGAGGATATTTTCCATGCGATGGGAACTAATGATCTCAGGAGAACTAGTTGTGAGATCTTGGAAGTGATACCTTTGTCTCTCTTGTTAGAATTTCATGGTTAATTCCTTAAAATCCATAAGAATGGGACCCAAAGTGCGTAACCATTCAACACCTAGCACAGTGTCACAACCACCCATTTCAATGGAAAACATATGAGATTTCAGGTGATAATGTCCAATTTGAAGATGTACATTTTCACAACACCCACCACATTTCATGGACCCACCATTGGCTATCATGATTTGAAAATTAGTGGCATCACAAATATAACAATTGGTTTCCTAGGCAATGCGATGATGAATAAAATTGTGGGTTCTACCACTGTCAACAAGGATGATGACCTTCCTATTCTTAATATAGCCAATGAGCTTGAGGGTTTGTGGAGCAGAGAAGCAAGTGAGGGAATGCAAGGAAATGAGTGGTTTAACTTCAAGTGGGTCAGCAGGCTCCTAGGTAGCATCGTGAACGAAGGGCTATTCAACAAGTGGAACTATCACATATTCGTTGGTAACATCTTTAGAAATGGCCATAAAAAGTTTTTGTTCCTTACACTTGTGCCCCAAAAAATATTTTTCATCACAATTATAGCAAAGAACCTTCAGTTGGCGTTTAACCATTTCATCCCTAGTTAATTTATGGACCTTGAGGGGAGTGACAGGGGGGTTAGGATTAGTGGGTCGAGGGCGAGGAATAAAAGAGGGATTTTTTTTCTAGGAAAAAATAACTTGTTGGGCCTCTTTAGCATTTTTAGTATCTTCTAACCAAGTCTTAGGGTGGGCCATGAGAACCTGGGATCATATTTGATCCTTTAGGCCATTGATAAAGCATTCATAGAAGAAAGCATATGACATACCCTTGGTTCTAAAGGAAAAATGATCAAAACCAGTTATAAAGTCTTCCACTGTGTCTGACTGTTTCAACTTGGTCAAACAATCGAGATAGTGGGTGTTAGTGTTAAAGCAGTCATAGAGCTCTACAAAAAACTGGGTCCAAGCAATATACCCCTAACGTGAATTTTTATGCCATTGCCACCATTTCCATCATTCAATATCTATATAGAGGACAACATAGCGAATTTTGGCCAACTCTTTCGTAATACCATGCAGAGAAAAAATAATGCTCCATTTGAATGACCCAACCCGTAGGATCGAAGCCATTAAATTTATTGACCTCAACGTGGGGAAGACGGGGGTCATGTTGAAAGGAGTTGGATTAAAAATGCAGAGAATGAGAGGAATCAATAGCATCGGGTTGGTCCAAGGAGGAAGGACCTGAAGGGTGGTTCAACAACTGGTTGACAACAGACTAGAGAGTGTTAAATTGGTTCATGAAGTTGCAGGCTTCCATGGTGTCAAATTTTTTCTCAACTTGGGACTCGAATTGTGCAATGCGGGAATTGGTAGAGGAAATCTTAGATGTCACATGATTGGTGGAAGCTTCCAGGTCTTGGTTTCAAGTGGTGGCCATTTGGAGAGGGGAAGTGCAAGTAAGGAAAAATTGGTGGGTGGGACCACAAAAAAGGACTTATAAGTGATAGGTACCACGACGATAAGGGCGAGAAGGGAAATATAATGGAATAGGTGGAAAAATAGGGAAGCTAAGAAGGGTTCAGGGACATTGAAAAAAAAAAAGGATTAAAAATGAAATGTATGACTGCGATCAGGGAGAAAAGGGGAATCCAATGGGATAGGTCCCAAATAAGTGTGCCAACCTGAATAATATTGTAGTGATGAAATGCCAAAATGCTTAACAGGAATAAATGTGTACTAATTTTTCAACCAGAATGTAGAAGGAATAGTTGCGTGACAATAGATCTTATCTATTCTATTTTTGTTTTCGTTCCAAGGGTTAGGGTATTCAAGGTTTCTACATACAAGGGTTTTCCATATGCTATAGCTCTCTGATATACGTGTGAGGTCTAACAGTAGTACTCATCCAAATATCTCAGGGCGCCAACTAAGGAGGCTAGATCGTTCCCTTAGTCGTACTATTCAACTACCCAGATACTAGAGAGTATCTTCCTGAGTGTTGTTCTCAGTGGAACTATAGAAGTTAGGAGACAGATCGTTTTATCTACGGATGGATTTAGGAGATCTAGGTTGATCTGTATATAGGTGTTGTTTGATGCGTTACCACTCGAACGGGTACCAACATGGGTGACAAGGGTGGCCAACAGATGTGCACTTGAGTACCTCTTGTATTTCCTGCATGTATCACTCCCTGACCGCATTTTTATGTGCGTAACAACAAATATTTGTAGCTTTAAGATGTCATAATACGTCTCTACCCTGAAAAATCTTAACCCACAATTTTATGTCAAGGAAAGTGCTATGATACCACTTGTAAGGTACCTGATCTAAAATTGAAGAAGACTTGAAATACTTGAAATTATTTGCAATGTAAATGTTATGTGTTTAAAGCAAATGGATCAGTTTGCAACACATAGATTAAGGAATTACTTATGAAAAATACACATAGATAGCAGCATAATCAATGAACATAAGCACATAAACATAGCAATTTGATAAAGGAGTTCACCCCTCTCTTGGGCTACATCTCCTGGTCCATCCTCCAATGGATCATTATTATTAATTGCTCAAAGTGCTCAAAAACATGTTTTAGAATGCTCAAACTGAAAAACCGACTGCTCCAATGGCTTCAGAGCATCCAAAAACCCCTGTCTGGGCTCTTTCGGCACCTCAATCGGTCGAAAAATGAAGAAGTTAGGCCTCCTGG
>CBVK0101167708.1:0-11358 GCA_900067695.1 Picea abies
GGGGAGGAGTGATCCAGGGGATCAAAATATGCTCAAAAATAAAAGTGCTCAGAATTGCTCGAAAATGGATTCATTGTGTAGATCTCGTCCTCACGATACCAACTCAACTTGAACGAGATCAAACAGAGTCTATATGGCTCAAATATCGCGTTCTTTCCACTTTTCAAACAAGAAAAATGTTGACTATACGCAGTCTGTACAGGCTGACTGTGCAGACCACACTACTGATGTGGCAAGGGTACTGTACTACTGACATGGTAGGCAATGACATCAAAAGATGAGTTGGAAAGTGGTTTTATGGACCAATCCGGTGTTGACACATGGCATGTTTGTGGCGAATGGAAAGGTTCCATGTGGACCAACCAGGGGCCACCACATGGTACCCTGTTACTGGTTTAAAAGTTTTGGACTCCACCAGAGTTGAACTTGTGACCTTCGTGGGCATGGGTAAAGTATTCACACAGGTTGGGCCACTAAACTGCTTGCATATGAGTCTTAACCTCTATGTATTAAAAATTTTATTTAAACTTGTTCTAAGGTTAGCGCGGGTGGAAAAAGGGTTGGGGCTTAGCCCCAGCCCTTAGTCACATAAATTGTTTCCTCCATATGACCACAACATAGTAAAATCAATGGATAGATAGCAAGAGCATGTAATTTTAGGTCGGCTCTTGGCCACATGGGGCCACACAACCGTAACCTCTAACAGAAAAGGTGTTAGTCCTCCTAATAGTGAGATAGTTTTCCCTGAATTGCGAAACAGGTGTGGGTGTTGGGTTTTCACATGAAAAATGCTCGGAGCCAGGTTTTGTTTTGACAGAGGTGTGTTTTGGCGAGCAAGTTCAACAAGCTATTGGGAAAACAATTATGGGAAGTGTATCTTCTCCATTTGTTTGGCCAAATCACGTGCAGGAAGAGCATAGCTAGGGGTTTTTGGACATTTTGGAGCCATTGAAGCCATATATTTGGTATTCTTAGTAATATAAAGCACTAATTTTGACACTTTGAGCATTAATTAAAATGATCCATTGGAAAATGGACCAAGATATGTAGCCCAAGAGAGGGGTGAACTCCATTATCATTTCATTATGTTATGTGATTACTTTTGATGGTTGTTTATGTATGTTTATGCTACTCATGTTAAGTAAAAAAAATCATTAAGTTTATGTGTTTGCAACTTGATCCAATTTCCTAAGTCACATAAAAATTTCACTTGCAAATTGGTACACATAAACCTTTTTCATTTTCAGATCAGTTATGGTCATAACTAAAACATGAGTTTGTATTTGACTTCATTACTTTTATTTCATGTATTCCTTTTGTTTTTCAAACACAAAAAGAAAATTTATCTCTTTTAGAATCTTCTTTTAGTTTTTTCTTTCGTATAAAGAAAAATGAAAATAAAAATATCTCTTTACTTTCATACTTCTCTCATTTTTCATTTGGATTGAAAAGATTGCATTTCAAGATTTGAAAGACAGATCATGAATTATGCTTGCTTGAAACTGCATTCATTGTAGAATTAGTGTGAAATTTCCTTTTCCAATTTTTTTGTAAGTTTATTTTTGCAAGAGTCCTTGATAGATCACCAATTTCACTTCCATACCTTGAGTAATGAACAACCGCTAAAGAAAAATGCTTAGTTAAAATTTTCTAGACTTTTTGTTCTTAGGGTTCACCAACTAGTTTGGGATAGGGATTTGGAATAGGTTGGAGAGTAAACTCTCCAAGGCCATTTAAATGGACATAGGAGTTTGACTAGGGAGTGATTAAAATCCAATTTTCATATAGGTGTGGTCGGGAAACTCCTCTAACACAGGATATAAACACAAGGTCATGTGAGGGTCAGTGGCAAAAATTACTGCTCCAATATGTTTCCAAGCATCTACGGATTGTTTTGTATACAAGGGTTCCTTAAGAACCACCTAGCCCTCTGTTGTGCCGATAATTTTGGAGCTTCAGGATTATCTATCCTTTCCATACGTATGATCTCAACTATGAATTGTTCCCCCAAACTTAGATTGTGAGTTGATAACTCTAGTTGTTATTCCTAGGTGTAAAAAAGGTGACTGCGAGGGGATTCTCATGGTACTTCAGGAAGATGTTGTATCACACTTTCAGTACCCTTGGAGGGTTCCCCATATTCGCATGGGTTTTTTTCACTAGGAAGGACTGTCACATGAAGGTCAGGGTAATTGCTACTCACTCCTTCATTCATCAATATCAGGCCTTAATCAACCTATGTCGGTTTTCGGAAAGTCACTTTCTAAAATTTTTCACTTGAAGGTCAGGGTAATTGCTACTCACTCCTTCATTCATCAATATCAGGCCTTAATCAACCTATGTCGGTTTTCGGAAAGTCACTTTCTAAAATTTTTCACTACTTTACACTTAGGACATAATCCACGTAGGCTAAAGTTTGGGAGAATTTGTTTGTTTGTTTTAGACATGTGAATTTAGATAAGTGTGAATGTGCTTTATTCGTCAATATGATACATGTATACATACATTTATGTGACCCTTGGATTTGTATTCCAAGAGGTCTCTTGGACTCCCGATGACATTACAATGACTTGAATATTCATATTTTTTCAAGTTAGTAACATTAATGAATTATTTTTCCAACATTCTCCCCTTTAATCTAAAGGAGTGTAAGTGAGTCCAAGGTGAGAGATGAAATCTAAAAGTGTGTACTTTCCAAGGGTTGAATGTGCTCTTTGATTCTAGTGGTTTTTGGATGACCACAAACTAAATGGGTAGAAGAAGTTGATGTATTATACTAAATGGTGATGGTGGTTTAAGGAAAAACACAAACAAATCTAGTGGTTTACGGATGACCACAAAATATGGAACTTGGCTCTAGGGATCAATGGTTATTGGAAGATTTCCTAAGTTAGCTAGAAGTTGAAAGTTGGTGTATTCTACTTATTGGAAGTGCTCTCGAATGTTGGTTTAAATATGACCATAAACTATTGTCTAGAAGAAGTTGTAAATATTCTACTAAGTGGAGGTTTAAGGAAAACCAAAAACCATTGTCTGGTGGTTTTGGATGACCAGAAACCAAATCATGATCGCTTGTTACTTCTCAAGTTTTACTACTTTATTGATGGGAATTTGAAACATGGATCTTGACTATCAATCATTCATGTTGTTCCCCCATTTTAGGTACAAGGTGATAAGATGCAAATCCTTTAACTACAATATGCGTCAATAATCGAAAGTGAATTCTACGGTATGACTAAGACATCTTCTTGGTTATTGATGACCATTTCCAAGAAGTCATCTACCCATAGTGGTTATGTACTCTTGAATATTTCTTGCATTTGGAACATCTGTCAGAAGGATGTTTGTGCTTTCCGCAATGCTCAAAAGGATGAATATCGAAACATGGATCTTCAATGTGGCCAAATTGTTGAAAATGTTATCATTTTGGAATATTCTCTTGAACTGGAGTAGGTGAATATGAACTTTATTGTAAGATTCTAACACTATGGAAATAGATCCATTTGGTGTAATTAGGAATATGAAAGGTGAATTCCTTTTCATATCTGATACCTATTATATGATTTTTGTGCGTCATTTCTTCCTAAGGTCTGATGATTGGCTTGTGTTAAACACCTATTTGTATCACTTAATTCTTGCATGCAAGTGTCACACTTTCATCACCATGTGGGAGTGTTTGTCATAATACCTAGAGATGTTGTAGGGGAAACCTATCATTTAGAGGTCGAAATACCATGTTTCACCTTGAGTTTTTGGCATTTTTTTAGTATCATTGCTCCCCTGCCAATATAAAGAGGAGGATGAACCATTTTCATCACTCCTTGCTTAGATATAGAGGAGTGATACTATTTCCCTTTGCTCATTTATAATGGGGTGATGAAGTGGTTGCAACCATTATTCCTTATTTTGAGAGGTTGTTTCCAGGAAATTTTAGTTGGTTAGAGGATTGGTTCAAGCTTTCCTCTATCCAAGGAAAGGTCAATATTTTATATTTAGTTAAATTTTCATATGATCTTATCCTCTCCTAAAAATTATCTTATGGTTGTTATGCCTCAACTCCTATATAATGAAGGCTATTCTTGGTTGAGGAAGGAAGAATTATAGAGTATCATATTGTTGGTCTTGTGACATTCAAAGAGATGGAAAGGAGAGCTTGGAGGAGATGTTGCAATGTCGACATTAAGGATGTAAATGATTCATTACTTACCGCTTTCCATATAATATAAATTTTCCTATTCCCCTCATGCTTATACTGTTCAATGTATGCATGCCTACTTTTTATTAGCTCAAAGTAGACAGTTCTATTTTTCCTAACAATATATTGTGGAAGAAAGGAGAATTTCTTTGTTCATTGCAGGAATTATCTTGCACTAAGAGCTTGGTGCTATAGAGGGAAAACCCCCCTATGGAATACACTAGGGTTCAACATGTAGGCAGATCTAACCATATAAAAGTCTCCTACCTTTCTAACTACCCCAAACATATCCCACATTCATATACGAAAGACAAAGTGAAAAGATCAGGTAACTTTACCTTTTACTCCACGTCCGGTGTCGATCCTCTCGCGTTCGATAGCTCCGCTGACTGCAAGCCTCCTCCCAAGGCTGACCTGCATTCACAAATAGATAAACAGAGAACTACAAACATGCATCTCATATATAAATCATGGGTTAGATGTTATAATGAAACATAAATTGAATACAAACATTTGACACATCATATTTCGGGACAGGTAAAGTATTTTATTTATTGATATCACAATGTTTACTTACAACAAAGGTCGACAACTACTCTATGAACCTGTTTTGGGCTCCTCTTCACCAATATCCAAATGAACTTCCATGTATCTTTCTCCTCTCACACTTCTTCTAGGGAAATGACATAGGCTTATGATGGAGGAGAAAGGAAAGAATGGGAAATTTTTATGCAAATCTCACAAGGTGGCTGCAATTATTTGGGGCAAGGAGGGGGTGTGAAACGGGTAGAGTTTCATTGTTCTTATGCTTATCTTAGGAATGAAACCCCAAAACATCCTTTTATATGACAAAAGGATGGTTATTCGGTTGGGTGACGGGCTATAGACGGTGGATCAGTTGGGAAACTACCCAATAGCCCGTAATCTCAATGAATTCCTTGCAACTTTTTAATTTTTCAAATTTTGTGGGTATACAGGGGTTGTAATGGTGAAGCTAGCATATGTACGTAGGCTATAGTGGTGCAGAAAGCATGTGTATGTGGGAATTAGTGGTGCAAGGCACGCACATCTTCAAAAATATGTTTTTTAAGAAGAGTTTCTCAGTGATGGCTTGGCAAAATTTTCATGTGAGAGGGCCAAATGGTAGTTATACTTGTATGGATAAATTTAGGGTTATAATAGATAACCCCTAATGTGTGAGGTTAGAAGATCATCTGATGGCCAAAATACATTACAAAATCTTCACCAATGTACGGAGCAAGTGAGCCTGGGACCAGAGTTTGGGAGGTGCCATCTGGAAAAATAACAATTGTCTCACCAAGGTGGGAATACTCATGCTCAAGATGAAATAAATCATGGTTTCCAATCAAATACACTACAGATCCATGTCATGTAAATATATAAATTGTATCTGCGAGCAATACACAACGGATCTACATCTCAAAATCAAAGATATACATGTATAATATCCATCTTCAAGAATCCAATGACGCTTGAAGGCTGGAGATGAGGCCTTCAGAGCTCGAGCAAAAACTTCAAGATCTTCAAAACTTGGGTAGAAGTGTAATGTGAGTGTATGAATTCACTATCCATAGGTCTTCAATGGCTCATCAGGGAACAAACAAGAGGATCTCGATGATCAGGCAGAGAACTTCAATGATTTCGAACAAGGACTTGATTGGACTTTTGGGGATGGTTGGGCATGAGGGCAAGAGACAAAATGCAGAGAGTCTGACTCAAGTTGGGTAAAAATTCCCTTGGACAATAGCATGACAGATGATTAGTTCATGATGTAGGAGGCAACACAAACTCTCCATGTGTTTGGAAGGATAACTAAACAGAGGACACATCTCTATGTAGCGAGAAAAGATTGGTAAGGTCATACTAGATCTCAAAGTTTGAAAAACAAACAGAAGGATGTGCTTTGTCCAAGGGAAACTCATTGTGCTGCCATAAAAATAAAATATATTTCCTGTCCTCTTTTTGGGGTATTTTTTATTTTTTTGTCTTTTTCAATATTTTTAAAGAGCTTGAAAAAGAATAAAAGAATGATATTTTACAAAGGAGGAATAAGTGTCGCAAGAATACTAGTTCCAAGCACGAGGAGCATACTAATGCTCATAGAAAGGAGACATGTGCAGGGAAAGGACACTTGGGGAAAATTTCTCCATGGGTTAAGGTGTCAAGTCGCAAAGGAAAAGTGCTACAAGGCTTGTGTATAAGGCATGATTCAAAGGTTTAGTTGAGAGCAACATGGAGTCGACATTAGGCCAAAGATGCAGAGATGCAAATGCAATAAGAAGGACACGATGAAACCCCCTTCAATGTATTTTTCACGAGCCCAGAGAAGGTAAGCTCAACGTTTTTTCACATTTATGGAGTCTAAAAAATTGTAAAAGAAGACTTTGTTGGGGTACCTTTTTCGAAGGTAGTCTAGTCAGTTCGAAAAAGGGATAAACTAGCACCGAAAATATGTCTATTCATAACCATTTTCACGAGTGTGACATAGACAAGATCACTCGACCATCTTCTCAATTTTAAGGAGTCTGAAAAGAGCTTAACTATGGACTCCATATGATGTGTTCTTCTGGACCATTTTAACGAGTGTGAAGGAACAAGGTCACTCGACGATATTTTCAATTTTAAGGAGCCAGAAAAGAGCTTAACTATGGACTCTATATAGTATGTTCTTTTGGACAAATTAACGAGTGTGAAGGAACAAGAGCACTCAATGATCTTTTCAATTTTAAGAAGTCTAAAAAGATCTTAACTATGGACTCTGTGGGGGTTCCTTTTTTGTAAATTTAGTCCCTCAGGCAAGAAAAAGGGTTAAAATTATACCTGAGAATACTCTTCTAGCGAACTGAAGTTCCTAGAGTATACCTTTGTTACCTGAGAATACTCTTCTAGCGAACTGAAGTTCCTAGAGTATACCTTTGTTTGTACAATTTACCATCCAAACCAAAAAAGGGGTAAAATACTGTTGGACAGACGTGCCTTCAAATTTTAGTATGGAAATCATGAAGGACAACAAGGTTGCACGTCAATATTTTCATGTTTAAAGAGTCTGAAAAGGGCTTAAAAGAAGACGATTTTTCTGGGAGTCTCAAGGGTGAAGCCAAGAGTGATGACACATCAGACGTATGAGGATCAATATCATAATCAATACAAGACTAATAAGGACTCTCGAGCCTAAATTCATTAACAACGGCATGGACACCAAAATGCAACCAGGATCTACCTAGGGAATCCATGTAGAGGTAGGCTCTACCACCTTACCATGACACTTCTAAATCATCAATGATGGTTTTGTACCATATTTTGATGGGATTGACCCTATGGAAAATACAAAAATACACAAGATGCATAAATTGGAGGTGGAATCCTAACTTAAATGCAAGAAGTTGAAAAAAAAGACATTTGCTAAAGGACCTTTAAAAGTGACCCATCTCCAAAAACGTTTTCCAAACCAAAAGTGAGGACATCCAATGAGAAACTCAAGAACCATAATAGATGATTTTCAAGCCAGAAAAATTGACAAAAGGGTTCAAAAAAGTCTATAAATAGAAGCTAACAACTCATTTTCACCATCGCAAATTGAGAATTAACCAAAAAGTTAAAAAGACCCCTTTGCTACAAAATTTGATTCTGGGAGCTTCAGAGGATGAAACGAACTTCTGCTCGGACTAAGTAAGTACAAATAAAGCCCTATTGTATTTCAATACTTCCTTTATTCATTTATTTTAGTTTTTTGGGGGGCACGCCCTCCTAAAAAAGGGTGGCCCTACGTGTACGGAGGCTGTCCAAGGACAACCCGCATATGCCCCCGGGTAGAAAACAATCCTCCCGCCTACATACATGAATGTGTCCAAGATATCCCACGTGCACCCTCAATAACATGGAAAAAATGAAAAACAAGAGTTAAATCTCCCTTTGAACTTGTCATTTGATAGGATGTGTGTCCACTAGAGAGAGAGGGAGAACAAAGACATTGATATTTTAGTCGAACATGACCCTGTTGTTGTCGCCGCATTAAAACAATGAGGGTTATGGAAGTTCTTTCGATGCCCACTCATGAGGGCACATCCCAGGTTGTTGAATACCTTGGTGGAGTATTGGCACCCCGATGCTAAGGCATTTATGCTCGAGGGGTAGTCGTTGACTCCAACGACTAAAGACATTTACTTTCTGACTGGCCTCTTGAGGAGAGGGGAACCAATCAACTTGCATTATTTTCCCCCGGGCCTCATAACACCGTCAAGTTGATCAAACTACATTGCGAGGCCATCACTGAGAATGTAGGTTCTTAGGTTCCAATCCATAATATTATCAACCTATCACTGAAAGTGATAGTTTTACTCATTGGGTGGATCACTGGATCCATGAATTTACATCAAGCCTCCTGGGCACACATGTATTATGTAGTGCAATGCTTAAATGCATGAGTGTTTGACTGGATCACAACCATGCTTGACTGCATGAAGAGACAACTTATAGAATGTCATGGGAGAAGTAACAAAAAATTCATGTTTGGTACCATATTATGCTCGTTCTTCTTCGAGAGGGTACCCATCATGAGTCCACGAGAGACAGTACGGGGGCATGTGGCCTCCTTCCCAGCAGGAGAGACAGTACGGGGGCATGTGGCCTCCTTCCCATCATTTTGCAGGTGGGTGACATTGTTGTCACGATAGGGGGGAGGGAGGACCATAGAGGCCTTTGATGATACCTTTTTTTACTGGTGGGCATGATAGATTCTGGCTATAGAGGACTACCCCTATGCTAGAATCAACTTTTCCAGGGATCCAGACGTGCACATACCTCCTGGAGAAGAGTGAGGAGAGATAGGTACATTTGTTTTTAAAGATATTTTATTTTTAATTTCTTTTTATGTATACCATTTTTATGTGAATCAGAGTATCTGACAACTATGTATATTTTTATGTACNNNNCATTTTTATGTGAATCAGAGTATCTGACAACTATGTATATTTTTATGTACAGATGTGTGACCAGTGTTGTTAGCCCTTGACCAAGTTTTGAGGATACTTGGTCATGTTTGACCTACTTTTTGGACTTTGATAGGTTGTCGAAGATGGAGCACAAGTCAAAGCAGAGATCGCGGGATCTCGTCCCCTTTTAGGGATTTTTTGGTTTTGGGCTTATGTAACGGGTATGGGATATCATCCCATGGGTTTACCCATGTTTAGGCCCATTTTGTAATGTATAAATATAAATCTAGGTGATGTAGGAAGTAGTTTGATCTATGTGATCGAAGGAGGAAAGTGTCAGAGTGTGATAAGTGCTAGAGTTTGATCTATGTGATTGAAGGAGGAAAGTGTCAGACTGTGCTAAGTGCTAGAGTTTGATCTATGTCATCAAAGGAGGAAAGTGTGAGAGTGTGCTAAGTGATAGATTTCAATCTATGTGATTGAAGGAGGCAAGTGTGAGACCGTGCTAAGTGATAATTGTTAATTGCTAAGTGCAAGTGGTAATTGT
This sequence comes from Picea abies, assembly GCA_900067695.1. Taxonomy (NCBI): domain Eukaryota; kingdom Viridiplantae; phylum Streptophyta; class Pinopsida; order Pinales; family Pinaceae; genus Picea; species Picea abies. The sequence continues at coordinate 9,695 of CBVK0101167708.1, forward strand.
AATTTCTTTCTGCATACTGTGTGAGACTCGCAGAGCTAAGTGCAAGTGATTGTAAGAGACTGTGGAAGGCTTTGTGCTAGAATATAGGGAAGGAGGATCAAGCGAGGTGCGTAGATCTCCTATCCTCTATGGAGTAATATATCATGGATCTGTGCTTGTAGAATATTGACAGAGATAAATAGAGAAGAAGAGTTGGTGGACGTAGCCCCAGGGTGGGGTGAACCATGTATATCCTGTGTTGCAGTTTCTATGTGCTTTATGGTTGTTTTCTTGTTTATGTGGTTAATTTATTAGTGTGTTGATGTATGTTAGATGAATATGATATGATAGCTTAGTGATGAATAATGTGAATGAATGTTATATCTGACCTATGCTGGTATGCTTAGTGCTTGATTATATTGGATCTATGTGAATACTCTGCTGATATATTGTTAGGGTTTAGCTGCACTATAAACTAAGGCTGAATATTAATGAGTTGTAACTTCTAAGTGATTTGTTAAGGTGTTGTAATCATAGATCTGTGTCCCAGCTAAGGTTGTAGACACTGGAGTCCTGCAACCACCCCTGCCTCTACCTCAAGTGATATTTCATCTGCTTCGCAAGTGTTTCCGAAAGGGTCGGTAGTTAGGGTTTTGTTGGTTCATTTTGAACCCTAGGTATGCCCCTATGCCAACTGTTGGCATGTTTTACAGGCAATGTATGCTTGTCATTGATGGCAAGTACAACAGTGATGATGGCTTCAGTACAGGAAGGATGTGCCAGGTAGGCTCTAGAAGTCTTTTGGGAAGACGATGTAGAGAAAGATCAAGAAGATCAGAGTATGCAATGATGGATATCATTGAGATTTCTCGATGAATGTCAGATCTGAGGCAGAGGTCCGACCAATGTTGGATCTAGGAGAACCTGTAGGCTCTTTAACGAGCAAGGTGACATGCAAAACCTTGAAAAATCCAAAACAAGCACCTCAACGAAGAATCCATTTTGGAGTTTCGATTACCAAGAGATGGAGATGTCAGAGACTCTCATCAATAGGTGTCCCGAAATTGCAAAATGCGAAATGGAGAAATGATCTGAGCTGTTCATTCGAGGAGATCGTGGACCATTAATCCAATTCCATTTTGAAGTATTGAATACCGGGATTTCGGTTACCGAGAGATGGAGATGTCAGAGACTCTCATCAACAGGAGTCCCGAAATCGTGAAATGCCAAATGGAGAAATGCCCTGAGCCATTGGTTCAAGGAGATCATGGACCATTGATCCGACTCCATTTTGAAGTATTGGATACTGGGATTTCAGATACCGGGAGATGGAAATTAAAAATACTCTCATCATAAAGAATCCCGAAGTCGTGAAATCCAAAGTCGTGAAATGACAAAGACTCCATATCGGAGTTTCAGATACCAGGAGTAGGAGGAGTCAAGAGTGAAGACTCTTCATCATAGGAGTCCCTAAATCATGAAACCCAAAGTCATGAAATGTCACAGAATACATACCAGAGGTTCGGATATCGGGAGTTGGAGATGTCAAGGTCTTTCACCACAGGAATACTAAAATGCCGATTCACCGAAATGAAAAACGCTGGAGTACCGTACCATTGATCTAAATCCATTTCGGAGTTTCGGATACCGAGAGTTGAAGTGTCGAAACACTTCACCACCAAGAG
>CBVK0101167709.1:0-28192 GCA_900067695.1 Picea abies
TATTGCAAGGTAAGTGAGGTAAATGTAATGTTGATTTATTTTATGGTAAATTTATTGTAACTTCATTGCATTGGTAGCATACAAGGATTAAGGTGATTGGTGATTCATGTTTTAGTTGCAAGGTTATTATAACATAAGATGTGAGGTTGTTAAGTTAATGTTATTGTAATTTTATGGTATATCTAACATATAGGATGTGTTATCACCCTATAAGTTATAGGATCAACTGGTGACTGGGATATTATTTGTCTCTAGTTTTTTTGTTGACAAATAATTTTTCATTCTGCAAATAATTTGAAAAAGAAAGAAAAAGGAAAAAGAAAGAAAAAGAAAAAGAAAAGAAAAAGAAAAAAGAAAGAAAAAGAAAAAGAGGCCATAAAAAGAATTTCAATAAAAGCCCCATGCAATAATAGTAACTTGGTCCATACCTTTCAAGCATGGCCAAGTTCTTTTTAAATTTGATGTTGATAGGGTAGTGAATGAATTTGGTTAAACAGTTTAATCTTAGCCAAAGTGTCTAGGTAGATTAGTGAATAAATCTAGCCAGACTGTCTAATCTTGGTCAGATAGCCCCAGGGTAGAGTAATTTCTTAACCCAACAGTCTAATCTGGGTTAACTGTCATAGGAAACTAGGTTAGAACATAGGTTAGTTTCATTGTTGCTTCATTTCAATAAGAACCAGTTTGATGTAAGTGGGGCACCATGTTTTCAGATGTTTAAAAAGATCGTTTGCCTAACCCCTTGGTGGTGTCTACCTGGAAAACCATGGAAGAACCCATAGAAAAGCATTTATCCTAATTTTTTCCCCGACGCATGTGTTTTCCACTCCCCACTTATGCTCCCTGCACATATCAATGGTCCTGATCGTGGCGCCCAGATCTACGGTGTACAGAGCATTCCAGACCCCCCCGACCATTCTACTTTTAACTTGGGGAGGGGGGGGTCTGGAATCGATGATAAGACTTGCGCTCATCTAGACGGCTCAAGATCGAGTGCCCAAATCAATGGAAAATATTGGATTCCGGACCCCCCCGTCCATTCTGCCTTTAATGGAAGGGGGGGGGTCCGGAATGAGTGATAAAAGGCACACAAAGATCTGCAGAAAGGAAACAGGTGCTCAGATCAACGACCCAAAATGGATTTCGGACCCCCCCGGATGTTCTTCTTTTAACCGAGCCGGGGGGGTTAAGAATGGTTTTCTTCCTCTGGTGGGTCCCTTGTTATACGTGGCGTCTATCTATTGCCCCGAGTCTCGTCACTATATTCTATCTGACAAACGTCTATCACCTCTAGATGTCACCTTCCACCTTTTCCAAATTGGTCATGTCCCATAACTGTTGTTAGTCCCTACCCCCCATTCGCTCGTGGCTAGCCCCTTACTATGACTTTTACCTCCAATCGATAGCCGCCACGTCACCCGTTCGTATCCCTCAGTCACAGTAACCCACCATCTCACCCTCAAAGTGATGCATTGGCCATTTATTACTGGATAACCTATCCGTTATCCAGCTGACCTATCTCCCGTGCCCAACCGACCCCATTTTAAATAAAACTACCGTTATTCCCCTTACTTTCGTTATTCATCCATTGCACCAGAGAAATCACTGCTTACTCCTCCGTTACATTCCATTGTCCTCATCTACAGTCATTCACCCCCACTAACGCTGTGTTTATTGTAGGTACTTTTACAGAAATGGCGCCAAAGTACAAACAAACGAAAGGAGAGGAGAATCCATTACTCCCGCCTCTTGTCGACTTGGACAAGATCCCACTGGTTGACAAAGAATGGTTGATCACAGATACAAAATGTGAATTTGATTTCTCATACCTCCAGTCGTGGCTCAGGGAAGTTTTTCGTAGACCAGAGTGATGAAATTGGACTCTGGGAGTCCAATTTACCCCTCTACCTCTTTCCTTAGATCCACCATTTTCCCGAATTTTCTCTCAAGTGTCAAGCCCATTATATCCTCGAGCAAAGAGCCATCATCTCCTCATCCGGAAATATCCTGTTCCTCGTCACGCCCGAGTCCATAGACCAGATGATGCAAATCCCCTAAGCCAACTCTACGTCTCCCTTCAACCTAGAAATCCTTACAGAGTTGTACCAGAAAATGACTTTTCCCCAAAGAGCTCAAATATTCAAGCTTTTCCTTCCCACATCCGCTCAATTCCCCTCCACAAATCCTCCTTATCCATCTTCCATGTTCTCGACTAAGGGAAACCAGGTCATCTCATCCCTTTGCGCTTTGTTGGGATACTATTCTGATCAGTGGGTAGATGAGCTCATTCTAGGTTTTCTATCCATTTTCTCCACTGATGAAAAGCCCACCACCCAGTTTGACTTCAACACATTCTTGGCAGACAATATTCACGAACAGTTCATGAATTTTAGCACGGAAGGCATGTTCATATATTCATCGATACTAGCCTACTTGTTCGTCTTCTTCCAGGTGGATAAATTTAGCTTTTCCATGCAGAAGATGGATGAAGATGGTAAACCTCAGGTAGTTACAGCATGGACTTACTTGCTCAAGCACAACTCCACAGAGTATAGTTTCAAGGGGTTCATTGATCAATTCTACCACCCTATGGTAAGTATGCTAAGTGGCAGGCCTGAGCCTCGAATAAACGATGAAGTCCAGAGAATCTTGCATCTCTCGGACAACACAAAGACCAGGGATTGGTACTTGTATAAAGATTACACCGAGATCAGGGTATACGGGTGCGAGTTGGCACCGTATAAGCTGCCCAAGTATTTTCCTGTCAGAATCCTTGCTCTAGAATATATAAGGCAGATCATAAATTCTGACGACATCCATTTTTTGTTGCTGAAGAAAAAGCAGCAACTTAGAATCAAGGGGCAGATTGGCTCCTTCATCTGCAACAACCGTGGCGCTGGGGAGGAAGCAGACAGGATGCTGCGGAAAATGAAGTTCTTCAGGAGATTTCTATGGCATTATGATCCTTGTGGGATCATCTTAGAGATGAGGGTTAAGAACAAGAACATACCATATGTTCATGAAGCCAGGCCTGAAGTGGAAAAATTTGCAAATGGCCTGAAGTGGAAAAATTTGCAAATCAGACAGCCTGGGAGCCCAACACATTGGTCAAAGTACAACAGCAGGATCCCCCGGCCACTGTGTCACAAACGACCACTCCACAGGTCCCTAAAGAGAAGAGGCCGAGGTAGTATTTATCTCCGCCAGTCACTGAGGTATCTTCCGAGGAATTTCAGCTGCATACCAAGAGGCTTAAGACTATTGCAACTCCTGGCCTGACCGAGGAAAAAGAAGCCCCGTCCACCATAGTGACCAAGTCTGTTATTCCACCCTTCAGGTCAAGCCTCCATAAGGTCATTACCCTAGCATTGCCAAAGCAGTCCACAGACTCTCCATTGAACACTCAGCCAGACAAGGTGGGACCTAAGCTGAGTATTTTCGAGAAGTACGACCTGATCAAGAAAAGGAACCAGACCCTTACCAGCAGTACTTGTGCTCAGTTTTGGAAGCAGACGTTAACTGCATATCATAGGCTACTGTCTACATTTGACATAGAAAAGGGCAGAATGCACATGGCCTTCCTCTAGGCACAGGTACCAGATCCCAAGGTGATCACCGACTACAAGAGGGCCACCTTCGAATTCTAGACAAAGGACGTGCACCCAACCGATCAGATGGATCTGCACAAGAAGACAGGGGAAATGGTTTTCTACACTCTGGCACATGCTTCTACTACTGCGTCAAAATTCCAAATGTCCCTGAACAATGTTCAAACACAATTAAAGATGGAGAAGATATCGTCCTTTGCAAAGGACAATAGGATCAAAACTTTGGAGGAGCTGGTCCTCAAGATTGTTTACGATCCTTCAAACGTGAAAGTAGCAGAGAAAATGATAAAGAAGAAGAATGTCGATATAGCATCCTTGAGGAAACAACTGAAGCTCCCGCCCACAGAAGATTCACAGGCGAAGGAGATAGCAGAGAAAGAAGGTGAGAAGGATGAAATGCTAAAGCTGCTCATGGAGCAGAATGCACAACTTAAAGAAATGGAAGCTGAGATGGAGAAACTATTAAAAGAGAAAGAGCAACTAAAGTCAATGGAAGTCATTCCATTGAGTGTTATCCCCATTGCAGGAGTGAGCATAACATCGGTGACCAAAGTCCCATCCGTGACTCCAATGACATCCCAGGAGAAGACATCTGACCTTGCTAAGTCCATGGAAAAGATGAACCTACAGGAGACAGAGATCAATAGACTAAAAAAGGAGATTGAGAACCTACAGGAACTCAAATATTCCTTCCAGACCAACCTCTCAAAGGAAAAGCAGGTGACAGAGCAGCTCAAGCAGGAGCTACAACAACTCCAGAAGAAAACAGTGGCAGGAAAGACTTTAGCTGAGGTGAAAGAGAGTGTATGGAGAGATATCACTAGGTCCATGAATGAGATATGGCCAATGATCCAAATCATGTTTGAACAGAATGAATTGGTCCAGAGGAGAAAACAGGCCATTGAGAAGATCAGAGTAGAATTGGGAGACATGCCAACACAGGCAAACAAGATCATCAAGTTTCTTAATTCTAAGACCAGGGAAGAGCTGGAAGAGTTGAAAATTGAAGACATAATAGAGATCATCCTTGCGGTCAAAAGAGTTTTGACCAAGAGAGGTGTTGGAGCCACCCTTGTTATCTCACCTCGCGCAGTTTCCAATCTTTGACGCTTGAAATCTAAAGTTGTTTTTCTTCTCCTTCTGAAATCATAAAACTCTGTAAATCTGGTCACCTGAATGGCAATGATCTTTCAATCTCAAAAAAGACCCATTTTTCACAACTACGTTTGCTCTTTTGATTTTGTTTTGGGATATCGCAAGTGGGACACTTTAAATTTTCGATTTCGAATTCCCGAGTCGCGAGTCTGCGAACCCATTTTTCAATTTTTCACCCGAAGCATGGACCGTGGTAAAACCTTTAACCCTTGATTAGATGTCATCATATTTCGCACCTCGGCATTTGTCGAACCCAACTTTTTGTTCTTACAGCCCCGATGGCCGAGAATACGATAACTTTCGTGAAAACCCTGATCGAAGACTAAAGGCAAAGGACCAACCCTGGTTAGTTTTGGTTCTCGGCACATCGCCACTCGGCGCTTCTTTTCATGGAGTCAAGGTGTCTAAAACCCCGATTCATGAAGTTGCGACATGATTATGGCAAGGTTGATTAGCCGCTTAATTTAAGATCTCCTTCTCTTAAATTTAAACCTTAATTATCGCTTCATCGCGATATCGTGACTCGGCGTATCATTTTCTCAAAAATCTGTCCTCGAATTCCCGAGTCGCGATATGACGATCAAAGTTAATTATATGATTAAAGATGCGTCAAATCACGGTTGTTGTTAATAAATGCTAAATCGGCACTCGCAATCTCGCGAGTTGTTAGGTCAGAATGTTAAAGGAAATTTCACGATACGGCGAAAGGCGAAGGAAAGGATTTAAGTCCATAAGATTTGATTTTCTAAAAATAAACGAAATGTGTCCTGCGCTTCAAGGTTGGCACATTTTACGAGGCACTTGCTTATTCTCCATAACTTGATGGCCCGTCAAGCCGTCAAACTTTAATGACATTAATGGAGAGTTAGGGTAAATCTACCAAAAATAGGATCAGATTTTTATAATAAATTTGGTTTTATTTACGATGGGACAGACTTAATTCAAACAAAAATATTTTCAAATATATACGTGATTTCGTTTTATTTTTTAAAAATGCTTCCTATTAACGCATAGAGATCGCCTTTCCCCGAGGATTCTCATTTCCGCATGTATTCATAGGTATATTGCAGAAGAGCAAAGAGACAAGATTCAACTATGGCGCCAAGAAGAGCAGCGAAAACAAATGTCGAGGTTGCAGCACAGGGTTCGGACAACGTCTCCGATACTTCGCCCTGGACGAGTGGCTCAATATCCACCTGGTCGTCTATTTCAAACATTCTGAAAGTCGGGCTAGTAAACTGCTCGGATTCTGATGACGATAACCTTGATATTGAGAAGAACGACATGAACACTAAGTACAAGACAATTGTTCAGTCGGGGATGCACCTGGTTGCAACCAGACCTCGGTTGCTCCCATACTACGATATGATCAGATGGGCATTGGATCACGTCGACCTGCCCTCCAGAACTATCTTAAGTGACTGACAAGACATGGTTGGGACTTTTAGGCCTGAACATATCCAGTCTATGTACAAGCTCCCAGCAACATATGAATATACATATGGCAAAGAATTCCTGGCGGGTTTCAAAAAGAAAGAGTGCAAAGAATTTGACAGGACCTTGCCAGGCTTGATAAAAGATTGGGTGTCACGTCCCACGACATTTAGAGTAAATAACGAGGGCGTGTATTCAATTTCTTCATTGGAGCCGAATTTTATGTATGTGGCAATGATGGCTTGTCAGCTTTTCGGATGGGAGGATACCGCACATTTTTACATCCAGTGGGTACCTCTCATCTATCGGGTTGCAGAGAGTTCCTCATTCAATTGGGAAAAAATGCTCTCCGATAGTTTTTTCAACAGGATCACTGAGTACCGGGAACAAAAGGCAGCCAAAAAGCCATCCAGATTCTTCATGTCCACATATCTCATGGACGCAATATGCTCCATGACGCATTTTCCTTTAATGAATTGGGCTTGGAGCCCAGCCCATGAGAAAACTGTTCATGAGTACCACGATAAGCTGTGGGAAAATAACGCGAACGAGTTTGTTTATGAGATTTTTAACTGGGTGATGGTGCCCCTGCACGTCACCATTTTTGGTCTTTTTCCACCCCGCATCTCGGATAGCATTGCTGAGAATCTGAGCCATATTGCAGACTGGTACGTAGAAGAAGAATTCTCTTATTTCAGAGTGTTCGGAGCTACTGTTCCTCCTTCGGCACTACCGCTGTTCATTCCCGACAAGCTAGCCTGTCATGAAATTGCTCGGCAAACAGCAATCGGTGGAGTGAGCAAAGAGCTCAAGGTGTCATCCAAGAAGGTATGGCCATATTTCCCTATTCGACTAAATTCATATTCGTTATTAGATTTCAGACATGCTAAGGCTGAGGCCGCAGCCTTAGAAGACTTGAGCCTAGCCTACATTGAGTACAAAAAGCATGATCCGCAGAGGATCGTAAGCAACCATTTGGGGAATTGTGGATTAAAGAAGTTTGAACATGAATTTTTGCCCTCGGATGATGTTTTCCGAGGAGCGAGGTCCTATTCGGAGGTGCAATTCCGAATCGGATCCCTGGCACCCGCAGACAGAACCTCTGTTCTAAAATTTCAGGAGCATCGGAAAAGGTGCCTCCCCGTTGTGCTAGGAGGTTTGGGACTTCCCAAACATAAACAAAAGGAAGCCGAAAGTTCTGAAGGACAAACCTCTAATCCAGAAAGGGAGAAAAGCCCCGAGCAGGAGAAAAATCCAGACAAAGAGAAGAATCCCGGGACAGAGAAAGAACCCGAAAAGGAGAAGAGTCCGGAAACAGAAAGGGAGAATACTGATCCTCCTAAGGAGCATAGTCCAGAGGTATAAATAAGAGACACAGACCCACCAGAAACTCAGAATCTAGAGGCAGGGACGAAGACCTCTGATCCCCCGAAGGAGCAAGATCCACTCAGCACACCAGAAAAAATGGCGAAGCAAATCGGGGCACCCATCACCTTTGTCACTCCTTTGCAGTCAACGCAAGGAAACATACAGGAAGGGTGGATTTTTGGTGAAGAACTGAGGCCTATAAGGGCGGAGGAACTCCCTCCTAATGAATTCTTTTTTGAAAAAAAGAGGAAAGCTGTAGTAAAGCGAGAATTTTATCAAGAGGGAGAATCCACAGCTAAAATATTCAAGGTGATGACCGATGGGATGAATAAGAGAAGAGATGAATTTGCCACTGAAATTGCAGGAACGCTGGGAGCATATGCAACAACAAATCAATTCTCGATCGAAATTTTGAAGAAGCAAATCAAAGAAAAAAATCGCTTGATCAAGACCCTTGAGGCCAGGGTGACTTCAGCAGCAGAAAGCGCTAGGAGTCAAGCAAGTGGAGCAATAGAGCTGGCCCAATTGGCCGATAAGAAAGAAATTGAGGTCCTCAAGACCAAGCTGGAACAGGCAAATTCAGTAATCCGAGATGGTCGTGTGCAGTCCGACCACCAGAGGGATACGATCACACAATTACAGGCTCAGTTAGAGGTCGCAGGAAGCAAGGTGATTGACATCGAGATTGTTAAATCCTGAGCAATCGACATTCGGAGCAGGGTCTTTTATGCTCAACAGAATCTACTAAACAAGATCATGGAGTTTCGAAAAGATTGCTTGTTAATGAATCAGATTTCTGAGAATCTGATTGTCAAGGAAAGAAACGCAGAAGCTGCTCGGGTCGTCTTCCAGGAAGCAGTGATAGCTACCAATAACAGGTTTTCAGCAGAGACCCCCGGGCTCTCCATTTCCGAATAGACTAGGGGCAATATTTTGTTAAAGAACTGGGAGCATGATATTGCTTTAAGCAAGGAGCGGGCACAAAAAGTGACGAATTCACTTGAAGAAACCTCCAAAATCATAAATGCTGAACTAATAGGGATGGAGAGTGGAGGAGACACAGAGATGCTGAGGCAAATAAACATGGAGTGGATATCCCTCGACATGAAAGAGAAAAATGAGAGAAAGTTGATGGAAATCTCTAAAATGGACAGGGCAGGGATGGCTCAAATTGACGAGCATCTAATTCAACCCAGCACACAACTCGACACCCTTGATATTGTTGATGAATATATGAGAAACAAACTTCCGCAATTAGCCCGAGACTGCTATTTTTCCGAAGCCAGTTGTCAGGCAGAGCCGTCACAGCTCATATCCCAATTCCTGGACAAATGTAGGATATGCACTGAGTCTATGCAGAGACAAGCACCTGGCGCATCTTGAAGGCGGAGTTGAAAAGATGGAGTGATTTTGCTCCTAACAGCTGCCAAATGAAACTGCCTCAGCTGGTATCCAATTTTACAGACAGGTGTGTCTTATTCACCGATTCGTGTAAAGGAAACACCTGGTACCTTTTTGTATAAATAGAACAGAGAAAGAAGAGCACCGGGCTGGAATTTTTGGTGCTCATTGTAATAGAGTTTTGCTCATGAAGGAAGTGAATACAAAGCAAATTGAAGATTCCTGATTCTGTCCCGACTGTATTTCAAGTTTGTTTGGTCATGTTCTTTGTTTCTTTTCATTTTTCTCTACACAATTAGTTTGTTTTGTTATGTGCTTTGTTTCTTTTCATTTTGCTCTACATAATTGAGAGGTATCACTATAACTTAGTGCAACTACTACTATAGTGAAAGAAGTTCATTTTTCAGTAATTGTTTCTTGCCCTTCCTCTGCACTAGCTATCAGCGGGTGTAAGACCAAGTTACAGCTATAGAATTTTATGTTTTACTTATACCATGTCAATTATGTTCATGTCAATTTCTTCTTCTGTGTATACGTAAGTTTTTACCGATTGGAATTTTACGTTACTTGCATCTAGATGTTTTTCTCCCACTCCATACCTTTGCTAAAAATCATACAGTTATGGGAAAGGGCCTTTAGTTTGTACCCCTATTTCATTCCTCTTGCAAGGATCTCTCTTATCTTGACCCAATTGAATCAGCGATTAAGTCTCTCGTTAAATCATTTCCATACTCATACTGTTCCTCAATGACTGTACCTACAGTAACTCAGCCTAACATTCAACCCGGGATATCAGATCAAACACATATCACGTTAAGTCTTTTCGACACGATCCTTAGAACTGCAAATACCCAGGAAGAATTAGAACGTTCATGGGCAGCCATTGAACGAGATATTGCTACCCAGGAGCAGTTGGAAGCTAGACTGCGTGAACGTAGAAACCTTCATTAGATTCCTGTACCGAAGGTAAACAAAATCCTTTATCAATCATTATCATACTTTCGGATTCCTTGACACTGTACTTTAAAGCCTTAAGTACAGACTCAGGAACAACAAGAGGATTAATGCTTCAATTGGAAGAAAAGGTCCAGGCCATGGACCTAGGGGTACAAAGATTCTTCAGCAAGATTGAGCCCCTCCAGAAGAAAGGCCTTCCTGGTCTGAAGATGATAAATGATAAATTGATGACACTCCTAGACTACAAGAAGAGATTAGTTGAAGGGGCTAAGGACAGTTCAAAGTTTTCAGGCATATAAGGGAGCATCACTGGCAAGGCATTCCTAGATGCCCTTCAGTGGGACATCAGTATCCAACACGAGATTTGATACGTATTCCTCACCAAGCCTACATTTGCCAAGTACACAGAGATGGACGAAGTGTATCGAAGGCTGCTCAAAGTCAACGTGCCCAGTCATCTTAGATGGGAGGAACTCTGTGATCTGATCAATTAGCAGATGAGTTGTCTAGGTCTAGCCAGTTGTCTAGTCATATGAAGTCGTGTAGAGGCTTCATCAATGGCCCACCCGAAAATCAACATGCAGTTACACCATGTCATCAAGCAGTTCCTAGATTTAGGAAATTTTTTAAATTAGTTAGGTTAAAAATAGATTTAGCATGCTCTGGTCATTTATGACAGCAAAGTTTGTAATTTGAGTTATAAATACTTCATCTTTCGAATTATTGATGGTTGTTGATCTTCACACCCTGACGCTATCAGACTGTAACATTTTTGAAGAAATCTTCCATTAATAAAAAGGAGGCACTTTTACAGGATTCTTGCGTGTATTCACTGGTGATGTTATTCTTTCTAAGTTGAATGTTATTCTCAATTTGTTATCACATTGTTTTCTAAGTCTAATCTTTAAGAGTAGCGAATGTTACAGGATTTATCTCGTATACCCTGTTTTTGACTCGAAAGGATTTTAGTGTTTTATCTTCTGGTATTTCAATAAAGAAATCCTTAACTACTTCTTTGTTGAAATTATCTTTCTCATCTTTTCTGATGTTCATCATTTAAACTACTAAAAGATCCAGTGATTATATTATCTCTCCCTGTGAAAGTTTTCCCTTTGCGTTTCTGGTTTGTTTTTCATATTTTATTAAAATACAAACCCCATAGCCCAATGGATGTGTAGACTGTCTCAACCAATTCGAAAAAACACTTTGACAACAAAACTGACCTATTTCTTTACCTAGCCTAATATTTAAAATTGGAAACATAGCTAAATCAAATAGAGATATCCCTCTCTGAAGTTGGAAGGGCTAGATCCTAGCTTCAAAAGTGGTTGGATAAAGTTACCTTAGTATATTTCTTATGCTGTCAACCTCTAGGAAATTTATCGAGTGCTAGCATAGTGGCGACTCCACTGGGGAAGAACATATAAAATCTATAATTTCACATTTTCTTTTCCCTAAAAAGAAATTTTGTTCCTGGAATATTGCAACTTTGAGAAGAAAGTAATGTTTAAAGGTTGATTAAACTTTGTACATATTATTTTCGGACTCACAAAACTAAAAAGTATATATATAAAAATCAAAAAGAAATCTGGCTCCTAAGAAAGTTTATACTCGATCTCATCCAGACCCAGAACCTGCAATAGTGACAGATAACCCAGAACAGTTACTCAGGAAAAAGGCCTTAGTTGAAGGCTCAGTGAGTCATATTCCCCTTCATAAGTCCCTTTCCTTTTCAAGGAAACCCATTACCTTGCAAAACCCCGACCTTGACACCTTTTCACAACAAAGCCTGGTTAGAACACGGTCCGATAGTTTTGTGACTGGGATCATTTTCAACCCAGCCGTTTTGCAACCCCAAACCCCTGAAGTTCTATATCCTTTAGCTAAACCGCAAGTCACTTCCTCAGTGCTATCCAGTCCCTCCTTGTCCTCGTCTTCATCCATTGCCTCATGATCATCCAGTCTGTTATACCACCTCCTCCTCACATCATGGTATCTCGATATGATCCCTTGGTGTTGGCTACGCCTCTTCATGCCATGCCCCAAGACTATCAAATGAGACTTCCACAGTTCGATGCTACAGGACCTTTGAGCGCACAACAATACGTAGATAAAATGAATGATTATTATGATCTGCATGAAGTAGATGAAGCTGATGTTCAAATGAGACTGTTTGCCCAGAGTTTGACAGGTGACGCTAAAAAATGGTACAAAGGGTTACGTGTTGCCTCAGTCCTTGACCTTACCGCATTCCAAAGGAGTTTTTTAGATAGATGGGAGGTAAAGAAAAACCCTCTCCAAATCTTGTCAGAATATGAAAATATCAGAAGAAATCAAGGTGAGACAGTACAAGATTACTGCACTCGTTTCAATAACCTGTACAATGAAATCCCATTTGAAATTAAACCTCCGCAGGGTTTGGCATTGATAATATTCCCTGATGGTTTTGACTACGACATGTCATACCAACTAAAAGAAAGAAATTCTACCACCCTAGAAGACATGCATAAAAGTGTTATAAGTGTGGAGGCCAATTTGTTGGCAAAAAGGGCACATCATAGGTCAGAGAGGAGAGTCACAATTAAAGAAGAACCTTCCACATCGACCTCAGATTCCAAATTGGATTTTTTGGCCAGAGAAATGGAAAGAATGATGGAAAGACTTACTGTGTTAGACAGAAATCCTCCAAGAGATAACCCACCAACTCCTTAGGTTCGAAATCCTAACTTTAGGAGAAACCCTCCTCAAATCAGACAGAGAGATCCTAGGGATCAAAGAGAGCAGAGAGGTCCTGATCAGTAGATCAGACCTTCCCTACAAGAAAATTATGCTGATGAAGGGGAGGAAGTGATTGAGGAACTAGAGGATACTCACATAAATCTCATGAGCATTCACAATAACGAAGATATTTTCCTTACCCAAGAAGAGAAAGAACTTTTTCTTCTCAATCAAACAAAGGTAAGTGAAGAAGCCAAAGATGCAGAACAATAGGCATTCAAAAATGCCATCTTGGAAGTACATCGACAGTATAATCTGTGGAGTAAAAAGATGGAAGGGAGTTCCTAAGCCATCTGCCGAGAAGATGCCTGAGAAGACTACTGCCGAAGTTCCTGTGAAGAAAAATGTTACTATTCTGAAAAGACCGTCACAGCCTGAGGTTTCACCTCCTAATCCACCAAGTACTTCTGGTCAAAAGAGTGTGGTGGACAAACCTGAATTGATGAGCCAAGGCAAAGCTCCTACACCTTTAAGCCTTGAGGGGGAATTAGCCAAAGTAAAAATTCCCATTCCACTTTCCGAGTTGATGAACAAAGATGTTTATCATTCACAGGTAATTAAAGCACTGACCATTGAACTTGACATAGGCACGAAGGCCTTAAACATTGGATCAGCAAATCACTCAGACACTGTGAACCTTACTGATGATCAACCCAAACTTCTGTTCGGACCAGAAGTAGATGGTTGAGACGATACTGGTGATGTTGCTCCTTTTTACATCAGTCTAAACATACATGACCTAATCTTGCATAATGCTATGCTGGATTCGGGTGCTTCCCATAATATGATGCCTAAAGTAGTGATGGAGAAACTGGGACTGGAGGTCACCAGACCTTACAAATATTTACACTCATTTGACTCCAGTAAAGTTAGGTGTATTGGTTTGATCAAGGACCTATGTATCACCCTGGTTCATATTCCTGCAAAGAGCATGGTAATGGATGTGGTAGTTGCAGACATCCCTCTGAAGTATGGAATTTTTCTATCCCGGTCTTGGGGGGCTAAGTTGAGAGGAACCCTGCAACTAGATATGTCCTATGCCATTATCCCGGTTTTCAGGCAATAAAGAAGGCTATATAGAGAAACGTTGATGAAATACATGGTCAGTAGCCAAGAAAAATTGCACAACTATCCTCTTTACTCTGCGCATTTCGAATTGGATTCTTTTATCTTGTACAATGATAGTGACACGGGAGAACAAGATACTCAGCTGGCAGAAGATACATCTAGTTAGGATGAAGGCCAAGAAACCATTGAGGTAGCAAGGATGAAAAATGTGATAACTGAAGAGCTACCGGCAGACTTCTGGAGCATGGATTTTGACGGAGCAGTAAGCAAAGAAGGAATTGGAGCAGGAGTTTGGCTGCATAACCACAAAAACAGGTATTCAGAAAACCATTCTTACAAATTAAATTTCCAATGCACTAACAATATTGCCGAGTATGAAGCCTTGATGCTCAGTCTGAAGCTTTTGAAAAAAGTTGGTGCTAAACAAATTATGGTAAGAGGTGACTCTGAGTTGATAATCAAGAAAATCAAAGGTGAGTACGCTGTGAAACACCCACGTCTTAGAGCTTATAGGAATGTTGTTCTTGATGCCCTTAGATGTTTCACTGAAGTTGACTTGCAGGTAATGCCGAGGGGACAAAACATTCTGGCAGACGGATTGGCTACGTCAACAGCCACATGTAAGATTCCTTTCCACTTGACTCGCCCATACACTGTTGAGGTGAAATGCAGAACAACCATTCGCAACAATATCAGGCACTGGCAAGTGTTTGGTAATGATGATCAAATAGAAGAATTTTTGCAGTGTAAAAACGATTTTGAATGTACAAATATAGATTTAGAGAACGAAGATGAAAATGTAAATATATCTGATTTTGAAATTGATAGTGTAAATAGCATAGATTCAAGAGAATTAGGTGATGACAAAATGGATGCTGACGTTTTACATTTGAGAATCAATGTTTTGCCTAAGGGTTTAGTTCCTTTGGAGGACTTGTTTGATTTTAACAGTGTAGCCAAAAAATCGAAAATTGAAGCACATGGACAAGAGGTAGAAGATTGTAATATAGGGACCGAAGAAAAACCCAGGATAGTCAAATTGTCCAAATCACTACCCCCTGAGCAAAAACTCAAATACATTGAGCTGTTCAAATAATATTCAGATGTCGTTTCCTGGGGTTATGAGGATTTGAAAGCTTACGATACCAGCATCATACATCACAGGATTCCATTAAAAGAAGACCAAAAACCATTTAGATAGAAACTTAGGAGGATAAATCCCAAGTTACTCCCTCTGGTAGAAAAGGAGATAAAAAAAATGTATGATGCCAATATCATAGTCCCGTTGCATTTTTCCAAATGGGTCTCTAATTTGGTCCCTACTCTGCATAGATTTCTGAAATCTGAATAAAGTCTCCCTGAAGGATAATTACCCCTTGCCGAAAATGGACCACATTCTGCAAAGGGTGGTCGGATCCAGTCAAATTTCTCTGTTGGATGGTTTCTCGAGTTACAATCAGGTCCTAGTTCACCCAGATGATCAAGACAAAACCGCTTTCACCACACCATGGGGCACTTTCATGTATGTGAAAATGCCTTTTGGTCTGATGACCGCAGGAGCCACATTCCAGAGAGCAATGGATATCGTCTTTGTGGAAGAATCAGGTAAGTTTATTGTCATCTATTTAGATGATGTAACTGTGTTTTACCGATCTGATGATGAGCACCTGCGACACCTTAGACGAGTCTTCAAGAAATGTAGAAGGTTTGGGATTTCTTTAAATCCTAAGAAAATCCTTTTTGAGCTAGAGGAAGGCAAACTGCTAGGACACATCATCTCCAAGGATGGAATCAAGATAGACCCCAGTAGAATTGAGGCCATACAAAAATTAGAACACCCAAGAAACCTCAAAGAACTACAGTCTTTTATTTGGAGAATAAACTTTTTATGAATATTCATTCCCAATCTGGCAGAACTCCTCAGAAACATTACAAATATGCTAAAAAAGGATGTTAAAATAAAATGGGACATTGAGTCCAGACAGTCTTTCGAACAAGTCAAACGAGCACTCACAGAGGCCCATGTCTTGATCAGCCTAGATTTTACTAAAGACTTCTATCATTTTTCTTTCGCTTTCGAACATACTATAGAAACGACACTACTACAAAAGAACAATGAAGGGTATAAACAACCCATAGCTTTCTTTAGTAATGCGTTAAGAGACGCTGCTCTGAATTACAAGATAATGGAGAAACAAGCTTTTGCTTTGGTGAAAGCTATAAAAGATTTTAGGGTCTACATTCTCCATTCCCATACCATTTCATATGTTCCAAATGCGGTAGTAAAAGACATCTTGACCTAGGACAATCTGGACGGAAGAAGAGGGAAATGGATTGTTTTCATTTTAGAATATGACATAGAGATTAAGCCTACGAAACTAATCAAAGGTCAAGGGCTTGCTAAATTAATGGCTGAATCTAACTTTCATGCTCTTGACATTAATTTTTTAGCTGCAGTATATGAACAGGGCGAGATGGCGACTCCAAGTGTGAGAGAGGTATTTCTCAACTCTCCATGGTACACAGACCTTATATTCGTTTTGCAAAATTTACAAGCTCCCCCTGGTTTGACTAAGACTAAAGCTAGATTTTTAAAGTTGAAAGCCTTAAAATTCTGTATTCTAGAAGGCAATTTGTATTGGAAAGATCCTGGAGGCATTCTGTTAAATTGTTTATTGAAAGATGAAGATGATAAAGTGTTACAAGAATTTCATGTAGGAGAATGTGGTGGCCATTTGAACTGGAAGGTCACAGCCAACAAAATCCTCAGGGCCGGTTTCTATTGGCCCACCCTGTTCACCGATGTACACCATAAAGTGACTGCATGTCATCAATGTAAGTTGTTTGAAGGCAATAGAAAACTCCTTCCTCTCCCCCTGAAACTGATCTCAGTTGAAGCCCCTTTCCAGCAATGGGGACTGGACTTCATTGGAGAAATACACCCCCCTTCTTCAAGCCAGCACAGGTGGATTCTCACTGCCACCGATTATTTTACCAAATGGATCGAAGCAGTACCAAGCAGGCAAGCCACTGACTCTGTTATTATCAAATTCTTTGAAAATAAAATATCGTCTCTCTTTGGATGTCCTAGAAATATTATAACTGATAATGCAACTGCTTTTCGGTCGAAAAAGCTTATAGATTTCTGCAACCAGTATCACATTGGTTTGGGTCATTCCACAGCTTACTACCCTTAGGGGAATGGGTTGGCAGAATCTTCAAACAAAACCTTGGTAAATATCATCAAGAAAACATTGCAGTAAAACAAGAAATCATGGCACAACAAGTTGGTGTTCGCGTTATGGGCTGACAGACTAACCACCAAAAGATCAATCGGTATGTCACTATACCAGCTGGCCTATGGCACCGAGGAAATTTTCCCCACTTCTTTAGGAATCCCTGTCATGAGGTTGCTTCAAGATGTACAAGCTGAGCCAAATGACTCACAGAGAAGGATCAACCAGATGATCCATTTGCAGCAGTCAAGGCAAGAAGTTTTCAACAAGACTCAGGTAATCCAAGAAAACATCAAGAAGATCTTTGACAAACGAACCAAGGAAGATGATTTTGAGCTAGGAGATTTGGTGTTGAGGTGGGATGCCAGAAATGAAGACAAGGGAAAGCATGGAAAATTTGATAGTCTGTGGAGAGGACCATACATGATCCAAGATTTCAGGGGAAACAATGCTTTCTTGCTAAACAACGTTGATGGGACAGATCTTCCAGGAGGATCTGTAAATGGAAGAATGCTGAAACATTATGTGCCACCTCAGTAGAGATTCGAGTTTCACTCACCATTGTACATACCGTTCTTATTTTTATTTTTTGCCTGCATTTTCTGAGTGAAGAACATTAGTCAGTTGGTTGACACCTGAAGAGAAGGCCCTAACCTGCTAAACACTGTTTTTCCATTTTTTGAGAATAAAACCAACGAAGGATACTAGGCAGAAATTTTCAGAATGACAGGAACCAGGATTATTGGCACTTCATAGGGCAAGTACCATCCCCAGGTGGAGCCGCTGTTATCACCCTATAAGTTATAGGATCAACTGGTGACTGGGATATTATTTGTCTCTAGTGTTTTTGTTGACAAATGATTTTTCATTCTGCAAATAATTTGAAAAAGAAAGAAAAAGGAAAAAGAAAGAAAAAGAAAAAGAAAAGAAAAGAAAAAGAAAAAAGAAAGAAAAAGAAAAAGAGGGATTAAAAAGAATTTCAATAAAAGCCCCATGCAATAATAGTAACTTGGTCCATACCTTTCAAGCATGGCCAAGTTCTTTTTAAATTTGATGTTGATAGGGTAGTGAATGAATTTGGCTAAACACTTTAATCTTAGCCAAAGAGTCTAGGTAGATTAGTGAATAAATCTAGCCAGACTATCTAATCCTGGTCAAATAGCCCCAGGGTAGAGTAATTTCTTAACCCAACAGTCTAATCTGGGTTAACTATCGTAGGAAACTAGGTTAGAACATAGTTTAGTTTCATTGTTGCTTCATTTCAATAAGAACCAATTTGATGTAAGTGGGGCACCATGTTTTCATATGTTTAAGAAGATCATTTTCCTAACCCCTTGGTGGTGTCTACTTGGAAAACCTTGGAAGAACCCATAAAAAAGCATTTATCCTAAGTTTTTCCCCGACGCATGTGTTTTCCGCTCCCCACTTATGCTCCTTACACATATCAATGGTCTTGATCATGGTGCCCAGATCTACGATGTACAGAGCATTCCGGACCCCCCCGACCGTTCTGCTTTTAACTGGGGGGGTCCAGAATCGATGATAAGACTTGCGCTCATCTGGACGGCTCAAGATCGAGCACCCAAATCAAAGGAAAATATTGGCTTTCGGAACCCCCCGTTAGTTCTGCATTTAATGGGAGGGGGGGGTCTAGAATGAGTGATAAAAGGCATGCAAAGATCTGTGGCCAGGAAACAAGCACTCAAATCAATGGCCCAAAATGGATTTCGAACCCCCCCAGATGTTCTACATTTAACCGAGGGGGGGGGGTCCGGAATGGTTTTCTTCCTCTGGCGGGTCCCTTGTTATACGTGGCATCTATCTATTGCCTGAGTCCCATCACCATATGCTATCTGACAGACCTCCATCACCTCTGGAAGTCACCTTCTACCTTTTCCAAACTGATCATGTCCCATAACTGTTGTCATTCCCTACCCCCCATTCGCTCGTGGCTAGCCCCTTACTATGACTTTTACCTCCAATCGATAGCCACCACGTCACCCGTTCGTATCCCTCAGTCACAGTCACCTGCCATCTCACCCTCAAAGTGATCCATTGGCCATTTATTACTAGATAACCTATCCGTTATCCAGCTGACCTGTCTCACACGCCCAACCGACTCCATTTTAAATAAAATTGTCGTTATTCCCGTTACTTTCATTATTCATCCATCGCACCAGAGAAATCACCGCTTACTCCTCCGTTACATTCCGTTGTCCTCATCTATTGTCAGTCGCCCCCACTAACACTGTGTTTATTACAGGTACTTTTGCAGAAATGGCGCCAAAGTCCAAACAAACGG
The DNA here is from genome assembly GCA_900067695.1 of Picea abies. Lineage (NCBI taxonomy): Eukaryota > Viridiplantae > Streptophyta > Pinopsida > Pinales > Pinaceae > Picea > Picea abies. Next base: position 19,308 of record CBVK0101167709.1, read on the forward strand.
AAGGAGAGGAGAATCTGTTTCTCCCGCCTCTTGTCGACCTAGACAGGATCCCACTGGTCGACAAAGACCGGTTGATCACAGATACAAAATGTGACTTTGATTTCTCAGACCTCTAGTCATGGCTTAGGGAAGTTTTCCTAGACCAGAGTGATGAAATTGGACTCTGGGAGTCCAATTTACCCCTTTACCTCTTCCCTCATATCCACCATTTTCCCGAATTTCCTCTCAAGTGTCAAGCCCATTATATCCCCGAGCAAAGAGCCATCATCTCCTCATCCATAGAGATCTTGTTCCTCGTCACGCCCGAGTCCATAGACCAGATGATGCAAATCCCCCGAGCCGACTCTACATCTCCCTTCAACCTGGAAATCCTTACAGAGTTGTACCAGAAAATGACTTTTCCCCAAAGAGCTCAAATATTTGAGCTTTTCCTTCCCACATCCGCTCAATTCCCCTCTACAAATCCTCCTTATCCATCTTCCATGTTCTCGACTAAGGGAAACTAGGTCATCTCATCCCTTTGCGCTCTGTTGGGATACTATTCTGATCAGTGGGTAGATGAGCCCATTCTGGGTTTTCTATCCATTTTCTCCTCTGATGAAAATCCCACCACCCAATTTGACTTTAGCACATTCTTGGCAGACAATATTCACGAACAGTTCGTGAATTTTTGCACTGAAGGCATGTTCAGATATTCATCGATACTAGCCTACTTGTTCATCTTCTTCCAGGTGGATAAATTTAGCTTTTCCATGCAGAAGATGGATGAAGATGGTAAACCTCAGGCAGTTACAGCATGGACTTCCTTGCTCAAGCACAAATCCACAGAGTACAGTTTCAAGGGGTTCATTGATCAATTCTACCACCCTGTGGTAAGTATTCTAAGTGGCAGGCCCGAGCCTCAAATAAATGATGAATTCCAGAGAATCCTACATCTCTCGGACAACACAAAGACCGGGGACTGGTACTTGTATAAAGATTACACCGAGATTAGGGTATACGGGTGCGAGTTGGCACCGTATAAGCTGCCCAAGTATTTTCCTGTCAGAATATTTTCTATAGAATATATAAGGTAGATCATAAATTCCGACAACATCCATTTTTTGTCGTTGAAGAAAAAGCAGCAGCTTAGAATCAAGGGGCAGATTGGCTCCTTCATCTGCAACAACTGTGGCGTTGGGGAGGAAGCATGCAGGATGCTACGGGAAATGAAGTTCTTTAGGAGCTTCCTATGGCATTATTATCCTTATGGGATCATCTTAGAGATGAGGGTTAAGGACAAGAACATACCATATGTTCATGAAGCCAGGCCTGAAGTGGAAAAATTTGCAAATCAGACAGCCTGGGAGCCCAACACATTGGTCGAAGTAAAACAGCAGGATCCCTTGGCCACTATGTCACAAACGACCACTCCATAAGTCCCTAAAGAGAAGAGGTCGAGGAAGGATTTATCTCTGCCAGTCACTGAGGTATCTTTCGAGGAATTTCAGCTGCATACCAAGAGGCCTACGACTGTTGCATCTCTTGGCCCGACCAGGGAAAAAGAAGCCCCGTCCACCACATTGACCAAGTTTGTTATTCCACCCTTTGGGTCGAGCCTCCATAAGGTCATTATCCCAACATTACCAAAGCAGTCCACAGACTCTCCATTGAACACTCAGCCAGGCAAGGTGGGACCTAAGCTGAGTATTTTCGAGAAGTATGAGTTGATCAAGAAAAGGAACCAGACCCTTACCAGTAGTACTTGCGCTCAGTTTTGGAAGAAGACGTCGACTGCATAGCATAGGATGTAGTCTGCATTTGACACAAAAAAGGGCAGAATGCACATGGCCTTCCTCCAGGCACAGGTACCAGATCTCAAGGTGATCACCGACTACGAGAGGGCCACCTTCGAATTCCAGACAAAGGACGTGCACCCAGCCGATCAAATGGATCTGCACAAGTAGACAGGGGAAATGGTTTTCTACACTCTTGCACATGCTTCTACTGCTGCGTCAAAATTCTAGGTGTCCCTGAACATTGTTCAAACACAATTAAAGATGGAGAAGATATCGTCCTTTGCAAAGGACAATAGGATCAAAACTTTGGAGGAGTTGGTCCTCAAGATTGGTTATGATCCTTCAAATGTGAAAGCAGCAGAGGAAATGATAAACAAGAAGAATACCGATATAGCATCCTTGAGGAAACAACTGAAGCTCCCATCCACAGAGGATTCATAGGTGAAGGAGATAGCAGAGAAAGAAGGCGAGAAGGATGAAATGCTAAAGCTGCTCATGGAGCAGAATGCACAACTTAAAGAAATGGAAGCTGAGATGGAGAAACTGTTAAAAGAGAAAGAGCAACTGAAACCAATGGAATTCATTCCATTGAGTGCTATCCCCATTGCAGGAGTGAGTACAACATCAGTGACCGAAGTCCCATCCGCGACTCCATTGACATCCCAGGAGAAGACAACCGACCTTGCTAAGTCCATGGAAAAGATGAACCTACAGGAGACAGAGATCAACAGACTAAAAAAGGAGATTGAGAACCTGCAGGAACTCAAATCTTCCTTCCAGACCAGCCTCTCCAAGGAAAATCAGGTGACAGAGCAGCTCAAGCAGGAGCTACAACAGCTCCAGAAGCAAACAGTGGCAGGAAATACTTTAGCTGAGGTGAAAGAGAGTGTATGGACAGATATCACTAGGTCCATGAATGAGATATGGCCAATGATCCAGATCATGTTTGAACAGAATGAATTGGTCCAGAGGAGCAAACAGGCGATTGAGAAGATCAGAGTAGAATTGGGAGACATGCCAACATAGGAAAACGAGATCATCAAGTTCCTCAATTCTAAGACCAGGGAAGAGCTGGAAGATCTGAAAATTGAAAAAAGAACAGAGACCATCCTTGAGGTGAAAATATTTTTGACCAAGAGAGGATTAATTCTTCAGCTGGAAGAAAAGGTTCAGGCCATGGACCTAGGTGTACAATGATTCTTTAGCAATATTGAGGCCCTCTAGAAGAAAGGCCTTAATGGTCTGAAGGTGATAAATGATAAATTGATGACACTCCCAGACTACAAGAAAAGATTAGCTGAAGTGGCTAAGGACAGTTCAAAGTTTGCAGGCATACAAGGGAGCATCACCGAAAAGTCATTCCTGGATGCCCTTCAGTGGAACATCAGTATCCAACATGAGATTCGATACATATTCCTCACCAAGCCTACATTCGCCAAGTACACAGAGATGGACGAAGTGTATTGAAGGCTGCTCAAAGTCAACGTGCCCAGTCATCTTAGATGGGAGGAACTTGATCTGATCGATTAGCAGATGAGCTGTCCAGTCAGATGAAGTCGTGCAGAGGCTTCATCAACAGCCCACCCAGAAATCAGCGTGCAGTTACACCATGTCATCAAGCAGTTCCTAGATTTAGGAAATTTGTTAAATTAGTTAGGTTAAAAATAGATTTAGCACGTCCTGGTCATTTATGACAAGAACGTTTGTAATTTAAGTTATAAATACTTCATCTTTCGAAGTATTGATGGTTGTTAATCTTCACACCCTGACGCTATCAGACTGTAACATTTTTGAAGAAATCTTCCATTAATAAAAAGCAGGCACTTTTACAGGATTCTTGCGTGTATTCACTGGTGATGTTATTCTTTCTAAGTTGAATGTTATTCTCGCTTTGTTATCACATTTTTTTCTAAGTCTAATCTTTAAGAGTAACGAATGTTGCAGGATTTATCTCGTATACCCTGTTTTTGACTCGAAATGATTTTAGTGTTTTATCTTCTGGTATTTCAATAAAGAAATTCTTAACTGCTTCTTTGTTGAAATTATCTTTCTCATCTTTTTTGATGTTCATCATTTAAACTACTAAAAGATCCAGTGATTATATTATCTCGCCCTGTGAAAGTTTTCCCTTTGTTTTTCTGGTTTTCTTTTCATATTTTATTAAAATACAGACCCCATAGCCCAATGGATGTGTAGACTGTCTCAACCAATTCGAAAAAACACTTTGACAACAAAATCGACCTATTTCTTTACCTAGCCTAATATTTAAAATTGGAAACATAGCTAAATCAAATAGAGAGATCCCTCTCTAAAGTTGGAAGGGCTAGATCCCAGCTTCAAAAGTAGTTGGATAAAGTTACCTTAGTAGATTTCTTCTGCTGTCAACCTCTAGGAAATTTACCGAGTGCTAACAGGATGTATTGAGATTGTTAATTAATTTCAGGGTTGGTACTATAATTGGAATTGTCCAAACTCACAGTTGTATGATATCAGACTCTTCTCTTTGATAAAGCTAGTCACTCTGTATATAAGTCTGTGTGTGTGATTATTTTCTGTGTAAGAATCCAGTGTCGTATCAAGAGTCTCGGGCCCTTTAAAGGTAGGGTTTCCACTCTTGCGACACACCTCTAAGGTCGTATCAGTAGTCTCGGGCTCTTTAAAGGTAGAGTTCCCACCACTGCGACCTCCTGACAGATATTACTAGTTTCTGCCTGAGCAGTCGGCCAGGAGCCTATCTGACCTTCTCTCTCTTCGGAGTAGAGAACCAAGATTAAACGCCCTACTTTCCTGTGCAGAAATAGTAGACTCTACTGCTATGGATTCTTCCATCTGTATTCATACTGTACATAACACAGTATGTCGTTTAATGCTTGCAGTTACTTGTTGTGCGCCTTATGTCTTCTTGTTGTGATCATCGTGGTTGCGTCTTGATTAGTCGTCGGGTGGTGACGTAGAGTCAAGTGTGTCTGTTTCCTTTTTACATGCACACACACACCTTAAACAAAAAAAAAAAATTGCACCTATTATCAGAGTTGTTGTCAAAACGAGGAGGGTGTTACATATGGTATCAGAGCTAGTTCAACCCGTGACTTGGGATTCGCTACGACTTTCGTGACATGATTTGATTTGATTATACTGTTGTTGATCGAGTTGACTGTGTACATGTAGGTAATCATGGTTAGAGGATGCTGCGGAGGTAGACGATAGGGTGCTAGGGGAGGAGGCGCGACGTCTCCAGTAGCATCCACACCTAAAGGGTCTAACCCCCAGGGAAGAAAGAAGGTTCTCGGATAGGAGCAGATAGCAGTTGGAGATGTGGTCAGGATGATGAGATATTTTCAGTGCATGTCTGAGGCACTGATCAGCCACTTGGACAGAGATGAGGCCAGGACACCGGCACCCGCTGAGGTTCCACCGCGCGCACCGGCTGTTACTGGTAGCATTCATTGTGAACTTGAGAAGGTTAAATTTCCCGAGTTCTTTGGTGCCCTGGACGGCGCCACCGACGAGGCATGGTTGGAGAATATGGCGATGTGCTTCGCACTTCATGATTATACCTCCAACATGAAGGTCTGCATGGCGGTCTTTCAACTGAAGGGGAGCACTCTTCTATGGTGGAAGACGCTCCTACTATAGTTGAACATGGCTGTTGAAGATGTGTCATGGGAACTGTTCGAGGAACGGTTCCGAGAGAGGTACCTTTCAGAGGAATTCATTGAGCATCATCTCAATGAGTTCAACGCATTACGACAGGGAGGTCGTACGGTGCCCGAGTATGAGGCACCTTTTATGGAGCTGCTCCGGTATGCTCTGCACCTTAACACTGAGAAGCTCAAGGTCAACAGGTTCGTGTTTGGCCTTAACGACAGCCCGCGTGCAAAGGTTAGGATCTTAATGCCTCAAAACTTGCACGACACTATCCAAAAGGCCCTCATAGCAGAGGAGGAGCTTATCAGTGGGGGTCAGACCAGGACTCCAGCGAGACAGCAGGGCAAGGTTCATATGGTACACCGTAGCATCAGACACCAGTGAGACATACGTCGGGATATCGTGGCTTCCAGAGAGGATCCACTTTCACTACACCCCAATGACCGCCGCCTCAGCAGTGGACACCTTATTGGGGACCATAGCATTAGCAGCAGCATCGCCCGCAGCAACAGCAACAGTTTCGGCCTCTTCAGCAGAATAGACTTGGGTTCCAGGCCGTTGCGCTGTCATCTTCTACTTCGGGTACCAAGACTACTGGGCTGAAGAAGGGGTGTTGGACATGTGGGGAGCCACACTACCAGCACGACTATCCTGCGGAGAGGACCAGAGCATCTAGATCAGCCAGACCCACTACAGTGGGAGATATGGGCAAGGCCCATCGGATTCATGCAGCGATGAATAATTGCTAGGCAGAGCACCAGTCGACTGTGCTCGAGATGACAGGTACTGTCACTGACCAGACCCTTAGTATTTTGATAGACCCAGGTGCTACTGAGAGTTTCATTTCCGGTGCAGTGCTAAAAATAACTAAGGTAAAGGTAGTCGAATAGGACGAGTTTAGCTTCATAGAGATGGCTTCAGGAGCCAAACAGAAGGTTGGAGGAAAGGTTATGGTCTGTGCCCTTAACATGGGAGAGTTTGTCATGAGGGTCAACTTGTACATCACAATCTTAGGATCCTATGATGTCGTGATTGGTATGGATTGGCTGGAATCGCATGAGGCGATACTCAAATGTAAGACAAAATGGTTGAGCTTGGTTGATGATGAAGGACAGAGACGTGTGATTGTAGGATGGAACCAGGGAGTTTCCCTGAGGTTCGTCTCTTCCTTACAATTACAGAAGAGTATGCGCAAGGGGTGAAAGATTTATGTGATCCTTGCACTAAACAAAAAGGGAGTAGCAGAAGGTCTAGAACACCTCTCGGTGGTGAAGGAGTTTACAGACGTATTTCCAGAGGAGTTACCTGGGATGCCGCCGGAAAGGGAATTGGAGTTTACCATAGACCTGAAACTGGGGACCGAACCAATAGCAAGAACACCTTATCGAATGTCGACCCTGGAGTTGCAAGAGTTGAAAATACAACTGAAGGAGTTGTTGGACCTAGGACTGATACATCTTAGTGTGTCACCGTGGGGTGCGCCTATTATTTTCATATGAAAGAAGGATGGATCGTGGAGGCTTTGCATTGACTACTGTCAACTGAACAAGGCCACGATCAAGAATCAATATCCCTTGCCTAGAATTGATGATCTGTTCGATCAAATGAAGGGTGCGATGGTGTTCTCCAAGATCGATTTGCGATCAGGGTATCACCAGTTGCGGGTCAAGGAGGATGACATCCCTAAGACTGCATTTAAGATGAGATTTGGACATTAAGAGTTTACTATTTTTCCGTTTGGACTGACAAACACCCCGGGAGTATTTATGAGTTTGATGAATGAGGTGTTCCGTGAGTACTTGGACAAGTTCGTCCAAGTGTTCATTGATGATATTTTGATTTACTCTCGTACGGCAGAGGAGCATGACGAGCACTTGCGCTTGGTACTACAGTGTCTGTGAGAGCACAAACTATATGGGAAATTGTCCAAATGCTCTTTTTATCAATCGAGGATTCACTACTTAGGGCATGTCATCTCCGGCGAAGGTATCGCCGTGGATCCAGCAAAGGTTGAGGCTATTATGGGATGGCCTGCGCTAATGAATGTCACAGAAGTGCGTAGCTTTATGGGTTTAGCAGGATACTATCGACGGTTTGTCAAGGGATTCTCAAAGATAGCAAATCCAATCACAAAATTGCAAAAGAAAAACAAGAAGTTTGTTTGGACTGAGAAATGCGTGGAAGCATTTCGAAGGCTTAAAGAGTTGTTGACCACAGTGTCGATACTAAAGGTCCCTGACATGGACACAGACTTCTTGGTATGCACAGACGCATCCCAAGAAGGTTTAGGTGGAGTCTTGATGCAAGAAGGACGAGTGATTGCTTACATTTCGAGGAAACTGAGAAGGCATGAGGAAAACTACGCGACGCATGATTTGGAGCTATTAGCTATCATATATGCCTTGAAAGTTTGGATACACTACCTTGTTGGACAAAAATTTGAACTAAAGACTGATCATTGTGGACTACAACACATTTTTACGCAAAGCGACCTGAACGCGCGACAACGGCGTTGGTTGAAATTTCTTAGAGAGTATGACTTTGAGATTACTTACATAAAAGGAACGGTGAACCGAGTGGCGGATGATTTGAGTCAGAGGCCACGCATCTTTTCAGTGTTGCCTCTTCATACCAATCTACGTGAGAAGATTCTCACTTTACAGCGTGATGATGACTGGTACAAAGAGGTCGAGGGTTTTATCGGACAAAAGACCATGATGGTACCATGATACGAGGGATTTTCATTGGATAGCGATGGGTTATTGAGGTTTAGAAGTCAGATTTACGTACTTCCAAACGACGAGTTGAGGATGTTGATCCTGAGCGAGGCTCATAGAGCAGTTTACATGGCTCACCTGGGAGTCACGAAGATGAGGGCAGACCTTAAACCCTTATTCTTCTGGAAGGGAATGAAGGCCAACATAGTCAACTATGTGGCTAGATGTCTAGAGTGTCAGCAGGTAAAGGCTGAACATAGACACCCAGCAGGATTGCTACAACCACATGCCATTCCGAAATCGAAATGGGAAGTTATTTCGATGGATTTTATTGTTGGATTGCCACTGACGGCAAGGAGACACGACTCGATTTTTGTAGCAGTAGACACTCTGATGAAGAGTGCTCACTTTATTCCTGTGCGTATGATGTATCAGGCACCTGACATAGCTAGAGTTTTCATCAGTGAGATTGTGAGGCTACATGGCATGCCTAAGAGGATTATATCCGATCGAGGATCGGTGTTTACTGGACAATTTTGGACGAGTTTCCAAGAGGCCTTGGGAACTCAACTTAACTTTAGTACTGCGTATCACCCAGAGACTGATAGACAGACAGAACAAACAAACCAAACCTTGGAAGACATGTTGTTATGTACGTGATGGACCAACAAAAGAGTTGGGAGGAATTCTTGCCTCTAGTAGAGTTCGCTTACAACAACAGTTACCAGAGCACCATTAAGAT
>CBVK0101167712.1:0-11630 GCA_900067695.1 Picea abies
GCCTTCGAGCCTCATTGTAACACAGTTCAAAGGCCAGTAGCCACCACATCTCTTCTTAGAGATAAGCTACCAGCGCCCTAGCTAGTTTATTTCCAGTATGTTTGTAAGCATATTTCAGTCATTTGTTATTAATGAAACAAAGTCTTATTTCCACTGCATCTCTGTGTTTATGTGTATTTCTATATTTCATTGTGTTCCTACATAAATCCGGATCACTTCAGTGGCCTCGACCGGTCAAGTAGGTTCCTTAGTTTGTTTAGCCCACTTTTCTAAGGAGAGATCCTTTAAGGCCCCTACGAGAGGGATTGTCTCTCTATCAAGGCTTGGATCTAGCAGTAGGGAGGGTGGAATAGTGATTCAAGAGACTTCTAAAGGCGATGGACACCCGATAAAACAATTAACTCCAAACAACTATGGAGTTCCTCTGGTTCCTTTAGTTAATTTGTCGGTCTAGACCATGCAGACAACTTCAACTAGTGGTAGTGATCCTATTCAGAATATGGAGTTGGACGAGGAATGGTGGGTTAAATATAAAAAATGTAAGGGGGTGTTGGGCACTCAACACACCCTAAAAAGCCTTATGATTTTTTATCACTTTTTGGGTACCACTTATTTTCTTCATTATCTGAATCGATTTTGCTTTGGGAAATGGTTTATCTTTTTTTTTTTTCATGACTCTAATCATCAAGTTAGGTTTGTTTGAACTTGTGAAACCTCATGTCTAAAAGAACTTGACACCCAAATTAAGAATCAAAAACTAACACTGCACCTAATGTGCTCAGGTTCAACATCGAAAAAATTCAAGCAAGTAAAGGGACCACACAATAACAACAATCGTCGAGCGCCGATCCCCATCGACATCGACAGAAGGTGGAGTTGGTGTGAACATGAAGTTTTAATAGATATTCGATCCCCTTCGGCATCGAAAAAATACTGGAAGGATAGACATTAACAAATGACGTAAAGAAATCACCGATAACCGATGATCGATGCGCTCTATCGGGGTCGAGGAAATCTATAAAGGTTAAAACAATCATTTTTTCTATGACAAACATATCGCCGATCGCCGATCACTGATCATCGATGCGTTTTTGGGCTTCGAGAATTTTTCAAGAGAGTCAATCTGAGAGCATTTGGGTAGGTTTATCGTTGATCGTCGATCCTTGATACTTTTCGACGTCGGCAAGATAGGATTGGGTTTTAGAATGTATAGCTTAAAGAAAGTCTCGATTCCTCTTAACACGAGAAAATGATGTCACCGGTCTTGAATGCCACATGTCTTTATCACGTAAGGGGTTCATACAACCTATTTTCGTCCCAAGTCATATTAAGGTTCCCTGGGTCCTAGTCACGCCTCCTAGTCAGCTTTTCCACTTCATCCCTATACGGTAAGATCAATCAGCGTCAAAGCTTTTGCAAGAAGATATCAACAAAAAGTGCTCGAAGCAGAACCCCGATCCTTGACTCACCAATTGGACTAGTGAAACGATGGGATGTTTGTGGCATAAGATACGATCGGATTTGGGCATGTAATAGACCAATTAATGTTTGATCCCACATTTGTTGTTACCTCATGCACCGATTAAACAACAACAATTTGAAATTGTCGATAGACCACATTACCACCCGCGCCTACGTTGTCAACCCGTGATGAATTTAATTTTAAAAATATTTGAATATCTAGCGACATATTTAATGAAATTTCACTCATAACCTGAATTGAATGGCTGATGCAACAAGGTAAGTTCATCTCTCTTTAAATCTCTAGAACAGTTTTTAAAAAATTCATTTTGCACAAAAGTTTTAATTTCAAAGCATCCGAAGGAGCAAAGTGAGCATCTCGAGACTGTACTGACCCTCATATTATGAAAACCAGGCTAAACAAGATGTAAAGCTATGTGTTCAAGTTTTTCAATTCATTCGTTGTAATTTATATATATGCATCTAGTTTTCTTTCACAATCTCTAAACTATGTTATAATTGCCGATAATATTTCACCGAGAAAGCCAACCACCAGACGCTCGTCGAGGGAACCCAAGTTAAAAGAAGTTGAAATAGGTGAAGGTTCTTCTCCAGGGACCACAAGATAGTTGGAGTATGCCCCTAAGGCAGATCTTGTCATTAAAACATCGATAAAGAAATCTTTTGTCCAGCCTCCGGCTTTTGGTGATACAAAAGCGGGCACTGGATCCAAAGTAGTGCTCCCATAGAGGGGGACCTTTTTAATAGAATTATCCGAGAGGAGTATCCAGAGTATATCCCACACAATAATCTAGACGTAAGGGCGCTCGATGACCAAGTGTTCTCAAACATTCGACGGTCGTATCTACACATGGTGGCCAACATAATCCCGGTTTTCCCTTGCATAGAGGTTATGAAATGGCTAATCAACCATATGGACGGGCACAAGTTCTTGATCAATGATGAGAATGGTGGGTGTGTCAGAGTTTTCTTCCCGACAGAAGTCCAAAAATACTACAATATTAGGGACCTAGAGGAACGGATAAACACAGACTTCATGGTGAAATTATATGAATTCAATGACACCATCTGATTGATGGCCTCATGGTGGAAGGAGTACAAGAAGTTCACTAACTAGAGTAATGGTTGGTATGTGATGATTAACCCGAGGGAGCCATACATATATTTGATGGCTCTCATCCACCGACTATATGGAGAAAAGGATTGCTCCAAGTTTTTGGAAGCATGGATGCCTTTGGCATACACAGTGGTGATCTCCGAGAGAAGCTTCAACTAGGGAGTAATAATTTATAAACAATTGAGCATCTGTGTACAACAAGCTCATACGCCAAAAGAAGGGGAAGCACCCACCTTCTACATGGCCTCGTACCTTCTTGATGTCATCTGCGTAGGGAATGTCTTCACCAACATGAATTTAAGTTGGCATGTTGCAGAGCTCCCGATCCATATTTACTTCAACATACTATGGGAGAACAGGTAAAAAACTATTGTGCACTCATCTGCGATGAATTCATCACATGTATTCATTTTATTATTTTTAAGAAGGAATGCCCAATATTATCCGCAACATCCAAGAAAATGGTGGCAAAAGAAGGCCATTGGTATTTAGAAGAACACTCAACCTATATTAGGGTGTTCGGGGCCACCAGAGCACCACATCTCCTACCCACTCATGTCCTAGACCGGCTCATTGTGGGAAAAATCTACTATCAGACTATCCTGCAGGGCTATAATGCCACATTAGTCAAGGAAAATAAGCGAGCTTTCATACCTTACGGTTTCCTTGTGGGGTTTTATCTGGTAAAGGATACCGCTCAAGCAAAACAAGAAGGGTTGAGCCAACTTGAACTCAGGTTCCAGATAGGCCTATTCCGTAAGAATGACCCTAAAGGCCTAGTCCTCCAACATGCTTCAAAGGTATCACCATGTTGGTCGTATGCTTATGATAATTTTGAGTATGAATTTTTCACAGAGTACACCCAAGACTGGGATGAGGTGGTACAGAGAATGGCCAACCCAAATATGACTGGGTTCAAGGACATGAGCATGGATGAATAGGTGGAAACAATAGAGCAATCGACTCAAGAGGCCCTCAGAGCCAGGGAAGAAATTAGAGCAGCAAAGACAACAGAGGCACAAAGAAGAGGATTACTCTTGCTAGAAGGGGCACAAAGAATCATTGATCAATTGCAAAATGGCCCTGATCTGATAGAAATGACGAGAATTCCTGCTAATAACCCAATCGAAAGTCGAGGGGAACCAAGTGGCCTAGAGCTGATGTGACTTGAAGAAATCATTGGGTCAAAAAACCCTGAAGTTCGACCACCACAGATAAGATCACCAGGGGGAATTTCAACCCATCCTGAGATAGCGAGGACATCAGGGAGAACAAATGTACCAAATCCCTTGTTCAATTTGATAACCATCTACGATGATGAGGAGAGTTTGGAGGTGTCTCTAGTGACTCCAATGCATATTATAGAGGAAAAATAACTTGAGAGATCATCTACCCTGGGTCTCGATGCTTCAGTTCAGAGTCATCCTCAGAGTGAGCGTGAGGTAGAAATTGCCTTAGACGCTGAGCCACTCGACATACCGGGAACCCCAATGGAAAAATAAAGGGATACGTTAGGATTGTACAGACAGGAAAAAGAAATTCCGCAACAAGAAATCGACATTTCAACAACCGATTACGAAGTAAGTACCGAACCTGCCCTTGGCTCCTTAGTTTTGGCCGATACCTTACCATCCGATGAGAAAAAATTGAAATTTGAGCCATCGAGACATGTAGAAGAGAACAACAAATCCCCGAACCTATTGATGAAGTCACTGATATACAAGAAATCGCCTACGACCAAAAGAGGAAATCCACCATGAAGAGAACCACTAAGAAGAGGAGGATTATGTTGGACAGTTTGATTCTCATCACCACAGAGGAAAAATTGATTAGCATAGAGCATGCCAAGATGTCTAAGCTTATCGGTGCAGGGATGGCTATCACAGATGCCACCTTGGATAGAGCAAGAAAATATGAAGAGGAGCTAGCTGCTGCACTAAAGGAGTTGGAGCATATATGCCATTTGGCAAAATATGATCAGGACTCCACACAAGCCACGATTTTTCTGAGAAGTGAGTTCCAAGACGCTTATGAAAAATTCACGATTGAATGACACATTTTCACTGCAGGGATAGTTGACTTCCAAGAAGACACCCTTATGGTGCTAGCGACTTGCAAAGACGTGGAAAGATGGTATGAGAAGGCCCACCAAGCAGTGGAAAGAATTGATTACATCAACGTTGTTCAAAAGGGCCGAGATGACAAAGAACACGATATTCTGGTGCTAAGGGACAACAACATATATCAGATAAGGAAAGCGGTTGAATACTGGGTGAAAATGACCCAAGAACCTCAGTGGGAGATTTAAGAAAAATGGGCCGATTGCGAAAGGAGCTGGGTCAAGATTAATCGGGAACATCGGTCTCCCAGAATTCGGCTCACCCGAGGACTTTGTCGACTTGCATGATATAGTCAAACAACATGCAGAACAAGACTCGTCATGGATTGCAGAGACAACAAAGATGGCGAGCATGGCACCAGGTCAAGTACAAAAGTTCATGGAGCACTTGATCAAGGATCGAATAATATTGCAACAGTTAAGTGTTAAAATAGTTAAGTATCGGGTGCGAGCAGTAGAAGTGAAGGAAATCCTTTAGGCCCCGATGGACCAACACAGATTCCTGTATGCCAACACATGCGAGGAAATATTCGTCAAATGGTTAGAGTATGAGAAGAGTCATCCACTTCAGTGAAACTATTTGATGACTCCTATAAGACAAAGAGTTGGAAGTTCCATGTGGCGATGTTTTGTTTTACTTAACTTGCAATTTTGATAGTTATTTTTAGTTAATGTTTCATTATAAATAAGAGAATCGACCTTTTAGAAAGGTTTGATAGTTTTGGAAAAGACCCTCATTTTTGGAATTGTAAAGAACTATTTCCGAACTACTGTAATTGAGAAGTCATGTTTAGGACAAGAGACAAACTTCTGTTTTTTAATCAAAGACATGTGTGATTGGATTTGAGGAGGAATTACTTTCGACTTTATTTCATGAATGGATGTTGTAATGAGTAAGAGTTTATGAATCTATTGATAAGTTAATTGTTTCAATATTTTTTGTAGTTCTTGTCTCTAATGATGAAAGCAAATCATTGTGTTAATGTGTGATTACTTCTAGAGCTAAGGAAACTATTTTTCTTGCCATCATTTTATTGCATGTATGTTTTCTTTCGATAATTGTATCTCAGTCAATAATTGAAATACCAAAAAGTTGATGTATTAGTACTAGGCTTGTCACATGTGTGAAAATATTTGTCTGAATGCTTGAGCACAAGGTTATCCCAAGATCAACCTTCGTCAGTAGTTAAGATCCCCCCCTTTTACCTGTTGGTTTATACTAGTAGGAGGAACTCTCACAATAAGATATCATGTCAATCACTACGTAAAGCCCATCAATTATTTGGCCGGATCAAAAGATTTGAAGAACCATTCCACTATCAAATGCCACAGAGTCTAATTGGGCCTCAGTGGTAGGTTTGGTTCCTGCTGTTGAGTTAAAGGGATTTAGGACCCCTCAGTAGGGGGATACATCTCCTATAGTTTTATACATTCCTGATAGTACTGTGAGTCCACTCCCATGGATAACGTCCTTTACGGACACAATCACACACTCATCGGAGAGGGGGAAACCTTCCTTGGCAATGTCTAATAAGTTCAACACTTTGGAAAATCCATTGTTCATTGAATGAATATCTCTTTTTTCATGGAATGTGAAAGGGATGACTATCCCAGGTAGGAAGTAGGTTGTTTAAGGAGTTCTTCAAAAATTAAGCCATATTTTTTTTTTTGCAAGAGGTCAAATCATCCGAATTTGAGCTTCAAAATCACGATTTATGTTTGGAATGGCCCCTTATGGGACACAAATCATGATCAGGGAAGAGGTGGGGTGGTGTTATCCATTTCACCATATCTATAGAGTTTTTTTACATCCTCAGGGAGTGACTCGAGCAATCGATGCATGTGGATTACAATGCTAATTTAGGAGATATTGTTGGGTTTTTGTTTTTTGTATACACCAAACCTTAGTTCCACATGTATTCGTCTATGGGAATGGATGGAGACCTCTATTCCATATGTTAATAGGATAATTGGAGGATATTTCAACATGGTTGAATGGGATGGTGATAAGGGAGGAGGGGTTGGTTATGTGATTAGTGGTTTAGAGAAGCAGACTTGGTTTAAGTGTAAAGCTTCTCTTCAGATGTTCGACCCTAAATGGGGGAAGAAACAAGTTGACTATGCTGGATGGTTTACTTAGTCCAACTTTAGACAGGGCTTTTCCAGGGTTCAATATAGGTTGGATTGAATCTATGGCCCCAGGGATGATATATCTTCTTTTGGGAATTTGCATCTGGTTGATGTGTTGATTGCAGCTATAGGTTCAAATCACCTACCCATTATGACTTGTCTTTCGGTAGGGCATGTGGTGCACTCCAAACCTTCATATTTTTTCAAGCTCAATGTTTCACATTTGGAATTTGCTAATTTCAAGGCTTTGGTGCATAGTGTTTGGAATCTAGTTTCTTGTCCTAGTGGGAACAAAGGATGGATTTTATGGTGGGAGGCAACCATTCATCGTATTGTGAATTTTATCAGGGGATGGGGTCGCATGATTGCAAAAAAATGTAGGAGAGAGCTTCAAGAGGCCCGACGATAGTTAGAGAAGGTACATATTATCTTAGAGGAGGACCTGCATAAAACCACCCTCCAGGAGGATAGAAATCGATTTGAGATGGTAGTTCGCAAAGAGGAGGATTATATTGCTAAAGGGGCTCAAGTTAGAGCTCGATTATAGTGGATTCAGGAAGGTGACGAGGGATCTAAGTTCTTATTCAACTCATTGAAGAGGAAAGTGGTGGTTTATAGAGTTCTTGGTATATGCAGAGAGGACGAGACTCTTGAGGAAAATCAAACCAAGATTCGAGGTATGTTTAGTGCTCACTTTGAAAATATTTTATCTTATTACCACTTGTTTGAGTTAGTTGTGGCTACTAGGGACGCTTGCTTCAAAGTGGCTCCTCACAAAGTATCAATTGGACATCATGATAGATTGGAAAGATATTTTATGAAAGATGATTGTTTTCTTTCCTTCTCTTCAATTCATAATGGGAAGTCCCCTTGTATTGATGGTTTTCCTTGTGATTTTTACAAGGAGATGTGGGACATAGCGGGGGACGATTTTTGCAATATTGCACACAATGTATTTTCCATAGGGAGTCTTTTGGAAACTCATAATCAAAGACTAATCAATATTATTTCGAATAATACATCTAAAGATTCTATTGGTGGGTGGCAAATGATAAATTTATTGAGTGTTTCTTATAAAATTGTGGCTAAGGATTTATCAGGGAGAGTCTGATATGTGGCCTAGAAAATTGTTTTTCGAGAGAATACAATATTTGTATAAGGATGATTTAATTTGGACATAGTCTTGTCTACTTGAGAGGCCATGAAGTGGGCTAGGGAGTTTTTTCAACATGCACTCTTCTTGAAAATTGACTTTGACAAAGTATTGATTGGACATTTATCACCGATATGTTGAATTGATTGGAAAGAAATTTTGGAGGAACCTTTGGAGCCATGTGAGAAAATTATAATTCTCCTTTTTTTCCTCTTTACCACACATTTTGAATCATCAAAATTAGATCTTCCAATCAAAAGTTATGCCGATTGTAAGTTATGTGCCTTTCAAACCCTTAATATGGAGTATGTCTGGATGGTTAAACTTTTTCTTGATATATCTTTGAACTTTGAAATCTTTTGAGTCTGAAATTTCAACATGTAGTACTCTGATATGACTTCTTAAACTCTTGAAAATTTCACAGTCTGAACCTTCACACATAAAAGGTTATATCACAAATACCAAAATGACTTGTTTAAGACTAATTTCATGATTAGTAAAAATATCCAACTTCCACAAGATATATCTCACAAAATATAATGATTACAATTCTTTAAATTTCTCTATAGGTAATTTACTATGTCTCCTTAGGATTCTGAAAATTTCAGAGTCTGAGACTTCATCGAAATGTTTTTATAGTGAAAATAAAAATATGGTTCGTTTGAGACTAATTTCAGGACTAATCACAAAATCTAACTTCCACAAGAGATATTTCCAAAAATATAATGAATCAGATCCCTAAATTTTTACCACCTGTCATTTGCTATATTTCCTCAATATTATACAAAATTTTCTATCTGAAACTGTGCAATTTTTTTTTATTATAGAAAAAGCCCAAGATGACTTATTTAAAACAATTTTCAAGATGAGTCAAAACCCTATATTCCATAGTCTATAGTTACGAAAGTATAACAAACTAGAACTTGAAATTTTTAACAAAAGTACTTGGATATGTCTCCTGAGTAACCTCCAAAATGAGATGTCTGAAGCATCCCAAAAAAACATTATAGCGAAAATGCCAAGATGAATCGTTTGAAGAAGAAACACCCTATGATCGATGTTCTGATACCAAATGTTATGAACCAACACCTTGAGAATGATAAAAAGTTAGTGAATAACAATCCACTTCGAGGGGTAAACCTCCATTTACAATATATTCAATGTACAAGATGAGATGAGATGATCCTAAGACTAGGTCTCCTTGGTATATATATATATATAGGAGACAAAGGGTATCGTTATAATGAAGGGGTACAATGAAGGGTTCTAGCCTACATACAAATATAACCCTAGAAATGTAATAATTCAATATCTAGGGCTTAATAAGGGTTTTGATACTTAACATGAGGCTTTTTCTAGGGATTAACAACAATCCTATGATTGGAGCACTGTATTTGCACTAGCATTTGATCATAATCAACCCCGAGGAATGTTGGATTCTACTCATTCACAACAGAAACCCATTTCCCACAAGTTGAAAACCTCAAAAGTATCTGTCAAATCTCTTTTCTCAAAGGCCTTCACTATTAGAGGGGCAATGACCATCATTCTCAAAATAATATTATAATTTAAAGAGAGTTATAAGTATGAGGATGTAGCATCCACTGGAACAAGCATACATAGAGAAAAATAATACGCCTCTCATCGTAATTCCTTCAATGGGAGATTTTACTTTATTAATAAATTTCCCTTGATGAATATTTTATTCACGATGCCTTCATCACCACAACGCATGCCTAACCAACTTGATTGATAATATTTGAATGATCACATGGGTGGAGAGTTTGATCCTTGTGACAAACAATCTAAACAAGGATCTACTAGTTAGTTTTATTCCAATTGGCTTCACTCATGCATCTTTATCATCGACTTTCAGACTATAACCCATATAGAAACTAAACCTCTTAAATATCTAACTCATAAATTCCAAATTTTAACCATCAAGCAATGTGTTGAATTCCCTATTTAGGAAATTTCAAATGCTTTTTACTAGTAAGGAGTCATGATTGACATCTACAAAACAAAATTGGCTAGCAAGGTAATGAGTCGTCCAGCTAAATAAAATTGGCTAGCTAGGTAATGAGTGAACCAAAGAAGGAATACAATCGATGAACAAATAAAATCAGCTAGAGAAGCAAAGAATTACATAGAGCGATCATGTAAGTGAATAATTGCTTAGCCCATGAGTGAAACCTAGTCTAGAGGGAGACATACAATGTGTGGGATGACCGTATAGCACGTGGGAAAGAATAATCAACCCAACCAAAAAGAAATTTTGGTCTTGGAAGATTGTATGACTTAGAGGAGAGAGAAATTGACATAGAGAGATGGAGTTCAGCTCCAAGGAAGGGTAAAATCGCCTCTAGGGAAGAGGGTAGTCAACCCAACAAAGAATAAATGCTAAAGTTAAGCATTGAGAATGGAAACTTAGCTAATAATTTGTAACAAACAATTTTTAATCCCCATGGATCTCAGGTTTCGAAGGGAATTAGACGATGGACATTCCAGAGTTGTTGGCATCCATACCATAGAAGGAAGAAAACCTATAGAGAATCCCATTAAAGATAGGTAAGAGCATCAATAATCTCACACATTGAATTTGTGCAACAATGAAATCAAACTGAATTTGCATGGAGATATTTTTACCATGGAAACCCAAATGGGAAAACCAACTCCAAATGGGGCTTAGAATTTCATTTCGGCAATCTATGGTTACAATGCTTCCATGGCTCTCTACGCCTCTTTTCCTCTTGGCCCAAAAGACCCTTTGAGAGTAAAATTACAAGATGAAATAAGGAAAGTTGGGGTAATGGGAAGGCACTCACCTTTAGTTTCCCATTCCTCACTCTTTTCTCTCCTTTATTGTTACTTTTTTCTCTTTTCATGTTTTCTTTGTTTAATCTCTTTTGTCTCATTCACTTTACATTTGTATTTCTTTACATAGTTTACTTAACCTTCATTAATTGCCGAATTGATTTTCCAGGCACCGAGTCTTACAACCATTCTTTCTGCGGATCCATTTTGGATCATATGACCCTTAGAAATAGGCTTTTCGAATCTAAGTGTAAAGGAGGGGAAGTGACTTCAAATGGGATGCCTAGATAAGATACAAGATTTTCTATGTTAGCAAGCCAAGTGGAGGCGATGCAATGCTCATTGCAATTTTTAAAATTTTACATTTTTTTTCATAACCTCTTGCCTTCACTCGAAGCACCTCATTGGTGTGTCAACAACACCCAACCATGGTTGTAATTTCAGAAACATTTCACCATGAAACAATGATTGAAATTTTAAAAACATTTCATCGGCTAACATTGATGGTTTGGTGTAGCCACAAGTATTTAACAAATTGCTTATTTTTCTTGATGGGTTGCTATGATTGAAAAAAAAGTATTACTAACACATATGCATAAGTAGTGGATGGTGAAAATTGATAGGGATCACCATCGATCAACCGTATAGACATGTATAATATTGTAACTAAAAGTAAAACAATTAAATTATTGGGCAATGGTATAAACTAATTACTTGTTTTTTTTTTTCTTCCACTCTCATATATATGAGGGTGGTGGTGGGGGTATTTAATATGAAAAACCTCATATATATATATATATATATATATATATATA